>JBCNJP010007262.1:0-11000 GCA_039602395.1 Deinandra increscens subsp. villosa | reverse complement strand
TATTATAATTGAAAATAAAAATGTTTTTCCTTTCTTTAACTTGTCTTACATAAATATTTTTCTTAACTTCTTTAAAACAAAAACTTTTTTTATTCTCTTTCCCATATATCTATAAACAAAAACTTTTATAAATATTACTCCTACAAACTTAAATGATGCGTGCAAAAAATCGTTTCTTTTAGAAATAGTTAAAAGACATTAAGAAACAATTTGGAAATATAGAACCCTTTTATAATATATCATGATGGAACAAAATCCTTTTTTCTTTATGTTGTCATAACCAATTCCTTTAATATTATTAAAGAACAACTAAAAAGTAAAAAATGATTAGGGACATAAGTATTATCAAACCGAAGGAATAATGAACATGGTTTATTGCTTGTATCCATTCGGTTTTAACCCAAAGTCAACCTTGAAATTTTGTTGTTTTAACCCAAAGTCAACCTTGAAATTTTGTTGGTTAGGCTAGTTAAAAACCTAAAGGTTTAACTAGCGATTTTTATTTTGAGAAAACCGTTAGAGAAATTTATAATAATTCACGATTAAACATTTAAAAAAGATGTTTTTAAGTCATTTTTGAAAGAATTAATGAGCATAAGAGAGAATAAAAAAGTTTTAAAAACACAACTTAAAAAAAAGTTTTTTAAACATTCCGGTAAACGAAAAAAAACTTTTTAAAAAACAATTTATAAACTTGAAGAAAAGAACTAAAAACATTCCGCTAAACTACTTAAGAAAAAGCTTTTTAACATTCCGGTAAACTAAAAAAAAATTTATTTAAAAACCATTTAAAAACATAAAGAAAATAACTCAAAACATTTAAAGCATCATCATAACCGTTCAAAAAAAACATCATCATAGATTTATCTTTTATCTAAAAAAAACCTTGGTAGTTTTTTTGTTAATAAAGTTTTTATTGACCGTTCAAAAAAAATAGATTTATCTAATTAATGAGCATAGGAGAGAGAATAAAAAAATTTGAAAAACACTATTTTGGTAAATATTTTTTCAACTACACCATTTTGATAAATAAGTTTTTTTTTCTACACCTATTTGGGAATAAACTCTATTTTTAGTGCACTAAATGAGGAGAGTAATGAGAGTATTTAATTTCTCCACCTTTTTTAATTATTACTTTCATTATAGACCACCTATTTTTAAATACATTCATCCTAGACTTTTGTTATAATGAAATACTAGCCACTTACCCGGGTAAATACCCTGGTCTAAAACGTATAAAAATAATATAGATATATATACTATCCAAAAAATTCTTATCGGTAAAACAATATTCAATAATAATAAAAAATTCAATAACAATTACAAATTTGAGAAGATAGATTTATACACTATATTTCTTGTTACATTTGTTGGACTACCGTCTTCATCCAAAATCAAGATCTTCAGACCCTTCTTGCTCTTCACCCTTGATAACGCAACGTATAATTGACCATGAGAGAAGACGGGATCTTTCAAGTACAATCCAACTCTCGAAAGAGACTGACCTTGGCTTTTGTTTATAGTTATAGCAAAACAAACAGAGATCGGGAACTGTCTTCTCTTAAACCGAAAAACAACTCTTTTATCTGTTGGAACCAATGAAAGTCTAGGAATAAAAGTCCTGAATCCATATTGCTTCCAGAGATAACCACCGCTTCAATAACATGCTTCCCTAGAGATACGATCTGAAGACGTGTTCCATTACATAATCCATTCCTCTGATCAATGTTTCTAAGCAACATAACATGAACAACTTTCAGCACAAGACGATGATTTGGAATGCCAGATATATGTAAACAATTCAGGACGTCTGGCGAGTATAAGTTATCATCAACGCCGTCACCTAATACTCATGTTCTTCACCGGGAACCAAAGAAAGCAGACGACCGTTGATATCATCGACAACCTCATTAGTTGGTGCGAGAATAGCTCTTTCAGACCAAAAATCTTGTTCACCAAAGTTGTCCGAAAACGATGGATAAACAAAATCGATAAGATCGCTATCCGGATCCGATGAATCATGAATAAGAAGATCAGGAAGAATAACTATTTCTTACTCACCATCATTATCTCCACCGGCTTTCCCTCACCAACATCCAAAAGCCATTGAGCAAAATCACCTGATTCTTGTATCTCTGATGGATTGTTACCTTGAAGAAGACGCGCATGTTTTTGGTTAACTTTAGAACCTTGCACTCTCTCCAAATGTAAGATGAAGTAAGACAGGAAGTGACAACATCTTGATTTGAAGCGCCTTGCATAACGGGAAGAATCTGTCTGAAATCTCCACCGAAAACAACAACTTTACCACCAAACAAAGGTCGATCCGCCATGTTAATATCGGTACATAGAACATCCTTCACACTTTTATCTAGACCTTCAAAGGCATGTTTATGTATCATAGGAGCCTCGTCCCATATAATCAACTTTGTTTGCTTCAATAATTCTGAAATGTCACTATGACGTGACATGGTACAAAGCGAGTCCTCGGTCAAATTTAGTGGTATGTGGAACCTAGAATGAGCTGTTCGACCTCTAGGTAACAAAAGCGAAGCAATACCACTTGAGGCAACGGTTAAAACAATATGATTTCTTGTTCCAATTGAAGTTGACAGAGTATTCCACAAAAATGTCTTTCCAGTACCACCATATCCGTAAACAAAAAACACACCTCCGTCTTTATCAACGGCATCCATTATCTCCTTAAATATTGATCTTTGCTCATCCGTTAAAGAAGAATGAAGACGCTCATTGTCACACCCGGTCAACGGTTTCGGGTGTGAGCGAGAATGGAATCATAGTCGAGGATACATAGAACACTTCTAATAATAAAAAAACTTCATAAAACATTAATACTATTTCATTGCAGCGGAAAAGGTAGTGGAAACATTAATGTCTTACAATTTAAAAACATAAGTCTTAAACGATTATTAAAAGCATAAAACGGTTAAGTTGGATAGTCGGGACTATGACTCCAAGGACAGGTCCGATAGCGTTTGTAAGCCCCATTTGCATGTCTTCAGAAAGTCTTGTCAATTACCTAAGAAATCATGAATATAAAACGGGTCAACATAAAGTTGGTGAGGTTCACAGGTTTAGGACTCGATAGTTAAACAGTTGTAAAACAGTTGTAAAACAGTTGTAAAACAGTTTTCGGTATACTTAAATATTATCAGGGTTTATTGTTGTGGTTGTATGATCTCACCTGAACCTTGATTTCAAATACTAACGGTTTACCCACCCGGCATCTCTTGCCCAGAGATGTTAAACAGTGCAGAATAACTGACGTGTACCCCCAGACAATCCGGAGTCAGAACTGGAGCTACCAGTTAGGGTAGGGTTGTCAACCCAAATAGATCTACTCACTAGCTATCGTTTCGTACAGAACTAATTGAAATCAATTAATGATGGGATTTTCGGTTGTACAAACGTTTATAACGATAATGTACCAAGTTGGGCAATCAGTAAGAGAACAAGTAGTCATACGGCTAACAAGTAAACCATAATATCAAGTAAAGAGCATTTAATCAGTTTTCATGATTTCTCCCCCAAGTATAAAACAGTTAAAAGGAAAAAGGGGCCGTGAAACTCACAGATTCAGCAGATAATCGGTAAGTAAGCAGTGAAGGACGGTAGCACGTAACGCCCTAAATAATTAAATAACATATGCATAAGGTCTATGATCATTTGAGTAACATAAGTCACCCAAGTGATACTGGTCAAGTCTTGACGTTTTAAGTCCGTTTGTATTATTGAAAACTCGTTAACTTGTATTTATTTATTAAATACATTTATGGTTATTTATATTTATGTCCAATAAATATAAATAAATAATCATCTTTCAATAATTAAATCAAGTCTTGAACATTGAGTAAAACGAAATAATAATGTTTATTATTATTTTTCGTGAGTTCGAATAATTATTTTAATTAAATAATTACCTATTCGATTTGCTAATCTTGCAAGTTATAATTATTTTAAATAATTACGATTAACAATTATTTGGTGAATAAAACAAAGTCTAAGTTCCTTGTAGATAATTATTTGTCAAAAATAATTATCAATGTTTGTTTTATTTATAAAACATAATTCTTTAGGAAAAACATTTAAAGTTTTAAACGTTTAATCATTTTCAAAGGTAAGTTAATATTTCAAGTTCATGAAATATTTTAATAGAAAACGTTGATAAGAATATTTATGACGACGCTTGGATTTATAACGTTTGGTTTATAAAACTTGTCTTTTATTTAAAATCTTCAACGAACGTTGGTTCATTTTTGGATACTTTGTTTTTATCACAGTAATATTAAAAGTCCTTGTAAATATTTTAAACAAATGACTTGTCTTGGTTTATTTTTATAAAAATCTTTTATGAAAACATTTATTTTCAAAAAGAATCCCTTTATAAAATGTCCATTTCTAGCAAGTTTTAAGAAAGGTTAAAACTTGTAATAAATCCAAGTATTTATGTCAAATTAATCATTTGACACAAATATTATTCTTATCAAATCTAGTAATAGATTTTATTCTTTTTGTCCAATCATTTAATCATTAGTAACACATTAAATATGTTACTTGACTTATTTTAAGAAGTATATTCTTTTTGTTTTAGTCATAGGTTACATATGTAACTTTTTATTTAGTTTACTTGATTCTTGTAAGTCCATTTAATCATGTTTATCATTTTTATTAACATGTAACATATATAAATAACAATCAACTAACACATTGGTGTTAGGACATTTATAAATGTAAATAACAATCAACTAACACATTTGTGTTAGGACAATGGAAATTTAAATAACAATCAACTAACATAATAATGTTAGGACATGGAAAATAAATAATAATCTACTAACACTAATGCATGTGTTAGGACCAAAAATAAATAGCAACAAGTAATATTATCTAGTCATATTTGAAGAAGAGGCTTAAGATTTGCAAGCAACTAACTATGAAATCCTTGGATTTCATAAGTATGATCAAGGTGCACATATGCTACTATCCAAAAGGGTTCACAATGTGTTTCACCAAATGATCTTGAAAGAATGGAGATTAAGAAGAGAGTTTAGTTAGTTGTTTCTTGCAAATCAAGCATTCAAACATAAAAGGTTTTAGATTTAGATTATGATGGTTAGTTGTCAAGACTTGGGGTTTTCATTTGGATGGTGAAATATGATAGAAATCATAGAAAAGATGGGTTTAAAACACTCACAATGGGTTGTGAGCTAAAACCGCCAAGAAAAAGGGAGGAGGGCGACGGTTCACGGCGGCGGAGGGGCGGCGTAGCGGCGGTCGGCGGTGGCTCGGTGGCGGAGCAGCGGCGGCGGCCGGTGGCTGCGGTGGTGGTTCCGGCCGAACAAAAGGGAGAGAGGGGAGAGGGTTGGTTTGTGGGTGTTGGGTGTGAGGGGACCAAAGGGAGCTTGTCTCCTCTTTTATAATCAAGATTAACATAATTACCCATTGGGTAATTATGTGTTGTCAATCTCTTGTTAATCCCAACTTCTCATGTGTAGGTTGATTAGTTTTTATAAATTTTTGAAGCTTTTATAAAATAAAGGGTGGTTAAGAGTTTAATAAATTCATAACTTTTTAAAATATAGTTCAAGTATATTTAATCCAATAGGGTGATGGTTTTTATTTTTATAAACATTGTTAACCCAAGTTTTATAAAAATATTAGTGGATTAAAGAGTTGAGTTAGTTTATAAAATTTATAAAACATTGTGGGCTTAAAACAAATCTTATTAATTTGTTGTTGTGGGCCGAAGCCCACTCGGTTTTAACAAAGGGAATGGGCCGAAGCCCATTCGATTTTCGTGGGTGAGGAGGGCCGAAGCCCAATATCGGATTCGAGAAACGAAACGGGCCGAAGCCCATTTGGTTTGGTTGATCATTTCGGGCCGAAGCCCAAAGGAATTGGGCCAAGGGGTTGGGCCGGAGCCCAAGGGAATTGGGTTTGGGGTCGCGAGCCGAAAGGGGAAAGGATTTGGGCCGGTTACGGCCCAATATGATCTGGGCCGCGGGTCGGGTTTCCGGGTTCGGGGTTTTACTCGGGACGTTGTTACGAGTGGTTGGTGAAATTTTCAGGTCAATCCGGACGTTTTTGGGCTTATTGGGCTTACCGGGCCCAATAGGATAAATGGTTCGGAAAAATGGCTAAGTCTTGACAATATAACACTTCGTGTAAGTTCGTAACGTGTTTTAAGTTCATGAAATGGCTTAATAGTTTGAATCGATTTGATAAAATATAAAATGTCAAATTTTATATTTAAATTCTTATTATTGAAATTCCACCGTTAATATACGAAAGACGCATTAATCTACGTACGTATATATATATATTCCAATTTAACGTGAAATCGAAGTCGGTTAATCATTTATGTTAGGACCGATTTTCACTACGAGAATCTCGATCCTGAGCAAGAACATGTTCGGATGAGAAAAACTCAAAAAAACAAATGAAGAAGATGATGATGATGAATCATGAATAATCATAAACAAGAAAGATGATGATCAAGTCGAATGAATTCATTAATCGAATGGTTACAATCAATGAATCATGAAGAACACTCTCTCTCTAGAATCCATGACTCACTCTCTCTCTAGAATGGAAATCTCACACTCTACAAGAAATTCATCATCTCCCCATTCGGAGACTCTTTTACTTGTAATGGGCACCCTCACTATATATAGTGAGGGTGACTGACAACAGAAAAACACGACAAATGAACGAAATTACAAGTAAAGCAAATAAACATAAACTGATAATTAAATCAAAGCTGATTAAATTAATCCGAAGCTTGACTCGCTTGAACCGATCTTCCGTTGACTTTTACGTTGACCATTGACCCGAACGGTTGACTTTTCCGGAAAACGGTCTTCAGTCCAAACTGCAAGCCTCGAGCATCACAACTCGTGTCTCTGAATCGATTCACATGGATTCTTCAGTCGAATGCTTCGGTAAACAGATTTGATGGCGTCAGTCACCAAGATTTTTGTTCCAACAATTTCCCCCTTGACTGATGCTTTCAAATCTGTTCAACTGCTGAAGAATCGCTCTGTCGTACATCTTCAATGAGAAACTGATAAACCGGAGACAATCTGGTGTAGAAATTCCTCCTCTGAATAAGCTTCTTCTGTTCTCGTTGCTCCAGTCGAGAGCCAAGTGTTCCGCTCACTCGGTTCACACGGTCGGGTACAATACTAAGAAAATGCTCCATCTCGGAGTCAAAACCGCAACAAACCGAATCAGATAAACCAGTCAATCATCGAACATGCTCCAACTCCGAATAATCGACCCGATATCCAGTTCCATAATAATTCCTCTTATTTCTCTAAATCTCTCCAAAAACATCAAGTCGGAAGCGTAAAAATCTGATGCGGAGAGTCGAACCGTCGCGATCGGTTGCCTAGAGAAACCGGATAAACAATCTTGAAATCGGACAATCTCGCGAAAAACCGGAAGCCGGATGCTGACAGTTGTGAATAATCTGCGCGACTGAGGTTGGATGCGAAAATAAAACAAACTGCCAAATTTCTTCAATAAACGGTCATCCGAGAGATTTAACCGGATAAATTCCAATAATTAACTGAGATTCCAGTTAATCCGGTTAGTTGACATCGGCACTTCGTCAGCTAAACAATTTAGAGTGAGATATAACGAAAAAGTTTGCATGCTTAACCGAAAAACGAAACTATCCCGTCAGTGATCGTTAGCTAACGTGGTCTGAAGTCACCAAAAACTTGAACCCAATTAAAATAGAATAAATCCGCAACTAATAAAAAATTTCTGAAATTCCGTCGCGGCCTCATCTCGTTAATCTTATGAAAGACTAATAAAAATACCCGCGTTTGATGAATATTGCAGAAAATTTAATTTGAATAATTAAATCTCCATCAAAAAAACCATAATCCAAGTCAAAAGAAATGGACCAATCAGAATTTCAGCAGAGAAAGACCAGAATCCGTGTGCTAAGGGCGCTGGCCAATCAGAATTGAGATAAATATTGATCTAACGGCAACAAAAAAGAGTGATCCGGCGGCTAATATAGGCAATCCGTGTGAAGAGGTGTAGTCCAATGAGAAGCCAGCAATGCAGCAGATTCCAACGTCTCTTTTGACTCAGAAGGGACCCACGCGCAGGTTTCAGCCACTAGAATTTCGACAGCATGAAGGCCATTAACGGCTCTTTTGGAGCCTGGGACCCACCTGCCATTCTGCTTGGCCCAATCAGATCCCACCAGCGCGTGAGATATTAACATCTCTCTAACGTATTCCTTTTGACATGGGACCCACGCACTCTCTATTTCAGCGGATTATATTCTCTGGTGGGGTCCAAGAGACTTAAATCCACCAATGAAAAATCGACAACAGCAATGGTTGACCTAGCAAACCGACAAGAAGGAGAGAGAATATCCCTGAGACCGATAGGCACCTGCCACGTCAGCTATCAGTCATCTCCATCCTTAAAAATCCGTCGACCCACCTGCAAACCCTAAATATGTCGCCTGAAAAGCGTGACTACCGGAAAAATTAAGAAAACCACCGGAAAAACGTAAATTGCCAATATCTCGCATAATACTTAACCAAAAACGATGAATCTTATACCCCTGAACTCGTATCGACGTCCTCTACAAGTCTATACGAACATATTTCTCAGAAGCGATCTTTGAACGAAGACCCAGAAACAAGTCCGCTAACAATGTTCAAGTTCGCTAAGCTGATCTGAAGTACGCTAAGAGTCCTGAGAAGTCCGCTAAGCATACTAGAAATTCGCTAAGACACTGAGAAGTCCGCTAGAGACAAGTCCGCTAAAGCATAAAACAAGTCCGCTAGAACTTGTCAAGTTCGCTAAAGCTGACCATGAAGTCCGCTAAGACCAATCAAGTCCGCTAAGAGCTGATACAAGTTCGCTAGGGCAATCTTCAACCCTTCAAAACTTGTTAAATTTCTGGAAAAACTCGATGAACAGTAAAGAACACGAAGAACACAAACCTTTACATCCCTCTTTGATGCTCTTAAATCCACCCAAAAACATAAGGTAAACACGGATTGATGATGGAATCATGTAGACTAAACATCCACGAAGACATTCTGGCCACAAACACCTTCCGAACAGCAGCCATGATCATCGAATCTGACCCGAAAAACCCCCATTTCTGGAAAACTTGAAGAACACCAAGAACGCACATAGTAGTGTGTGTTTTTCCAGAATCTTCAAATCTGATGTGAATTAGACGAAACCAGTGCTTCCAATGGATCCGGAATGTGATTTCCACTAAGAATCGTGCTTCGTTTCATCCAAATCCGACCATTAGAACACCAAAAAACTGAGAATCAAAGCTCAAATATCTTCAAAAACCCCAAAAACGGGAAAAATACCCAAGTTACGAAAAACAGCTCCTGATCTCCATTTTCTTCACAGATCTGAACAAGTAGAGGATAAAAATGCATCTAGATGAACTCCAGAACACGAATCCATCATCCATATCATCAGAATCCATCCAGAATCGAAGAAAAAAATAGAAAAAAGTCTCTAAAAAATAAGTTTTCTCATCTTCACCATTCAAGCTCAAAATCTCAGATTCGAGTGACCAGATTCACGGTGAGATGAATCTGATCGGTACCCGCTCTGATACCATTTGTTAGGACCGATTTTCACTACGAGAATCTCGATCTTGAGCAAGAACATGTTCGGATTCGAAAACAAAAAAAAAACAAATGAAGAAGATGATGATGATGAATCATGAATTCAAAACATAGAAAGATGATGAACAATATCGAATGATTTCATATAACCGAATGATTAGTTACAAGAAATCATGAAGAACACACAATCTCTCTCTAGAATCCATGACTCACTCTCTCTCTAGAATGGAAATCTCACACTCTACAAGAAATTCATCATCTCCCCATTCGGAGACTCTTTTACTTGTAATGGGCACCCTCACTATATATAGTGAGGGTGACTGACAACAGAAAAACACGACAAATGAACGAAATTACAAGTAAAGCAAATAAACATAAACTGATAATTAAATCAAAGCTGATTAAATTAATCCGAAGCTTGACTCGCTTGAACCGATCTTCCGTTGACTTTTACGTTGACCATTGACCCGAACGGTTGACTTTTCCGGAAAACGGTCTTCAGTCCAAACTGCAAGCCTCGAGCATCACAACTCGTGTCTCTGAATCGATTCACATGGATTCTTCAGTCGAATGCTTCGGTAAACAGATTTGATGGCGTCAGTCACCAAGATTTTTGTTCCAACAATTTCCCCCTTGACTGATGCTTTCAAATCTGTTCAACTGCTGAAGAATCGCTCTGTCGTACATCTTCAATGAGAAACTGATAAACCGGAGACAATCTGGTGTAGAAATTCCTCCTCTGAATAAGCTTCTTCTGTTCTCGTTGCTCCAGTCGAGAGCCAAGTGTTCCGCTCACTCGGTTCACACGGTCGGGTACAATACTAAGAAAATGCTCCATCTCGGAGTCAAAACCGCAACAAACCGAATCAGATAAACCAGTCAATCATCGAACATGCTCCAACTCCGAATAATCGACCCGATATCCAGTTCCATAATAATTCCTCTTATTTCTCTAAATCTCTCCAAAAACATCAAGTCGGAAGCGTAAAAATCTGATGCGGAGAGTCGAACCGTCGCGATCGGTTGCCTAGAGAAACCGGATAAACAATCTTGAAATCGGACAATCTCGCGAAAAACCGGAAGCCGGATGCTGACAGTTGTGAATAATCTGCGCGACTGAGGTTGGATGCGAAAATAAAACAAACTGCCAAATTTCTTCAATAAACGGTCATCCGAGAGATTTAACCGGATAAATTCCAATAATTAACTGAGATTCCAGTTAATCCGGTTAGTTGACATCGGCACTTCGTCAGCTAAACAATTTAGAGTGAGATATAACGAAAAAGTTTGCATGCTTAACCGAAAAACGAAACTATCCCGTCAGTGATCGTTAGCTAACGTGGTCTGAAG
>JBCNJP010007260.1:0-40080 GCA_039602395.1 Deinandra increscens subsp. villosa | reverse complement strand
TTTTTTAGGTAATTAACGGGCTTTTAATCATATTTTCAAGGGGCTTTTGATCATATTTTTAGGTAAAAACCATAAAATTCCTTCCAGGGGTTGCGGAAAATTCGTTTCAAGGGGTCGCGAAAAACCGAAAACCTATAAAAAAATAAAAAAAATTGCACGTCGGAGTAAAAGTTCAGGGACTGCGGGCGCTACTCCTGAGCTCTTACTATGTCCGCCCCTGATTACTTTACTACCTATGAATTAGTAATATTCAAGGCCGGCACGTTTCTATTAAAATTATGGCTGCTATTTTGGGCATTCAGATCAGATTTTTAGGGTGTGTTCGGTTGTGTAATACACAACCTGTTTTCTATTTCTGTTTTTTAAGAAAATATGGAAAACAGAAAACGCGTTCAAATTGTAGTTTTTCATAAATTTTTTCCAGAAAAACAGAAAGCGATGTTTTCTAACTTTTAAACTAAAATTGGAAAACACTGTTTATTTGTTTTCCATTTTCCGTTTTCGTTTTCCAGATTTCTATTTTGGAAAATGGAAAACCCATCTTTTGGTTTAGAACGCGTTTTCAAAATTTTTTATATGTTTTTTATAGATAGAAAAACCCATTTCATTTTCTAAAAAACTGAAAATGGAAAACTGAAAAACATTTTCCACAACCAAGCGCACCCTTAGGGTCTTATTTAAAAAAAAAAAACTATATAAATAGTTAGGTTATTCAAAGTACATTTACGCCTATAGAAGTAATCTTTTTTGTCACAGTGGTTAAGGTTTCATGTCAACACGCACGAGATGTCGGTTCAAACCTGATCACTTAGTAATTTTGCATTCTAGTCTTTTTAATAAGCTTATATTTCTATTTCTTTGCTTTTGTTTGTTGGAAACCCTTGAACTTGATTTCTTTGCTTTTTTTTTTTTAGTTTTTTTTTTTTTTTATAAGCGTTTGATTTTTTTTCTTTTTAATTCTCTTATAAGTTTTTTTATTAATGTTTAAGTTTAAAACTTGAACTCATAATGATAAAACTTTAAGCATTTTTTTTCATGTCTTCTATCCAGGAAGTTTTGCTCATTGATATGTTTATCAAATGGTTTCTTTTATCTGAATTGCTCCAATAAAAAGAAAAAAAAAACTTCTTTCACCATCAACTTCTATAAATTAAAGAGCAATATAACTTCTTTAATCAAGTCCGGCTTTACCGAGATTTTAAACCTAAGTTGCCAAGCATATAGTTTAAAATTGGTTTAGTCTAGTTTTATCTGGCTTGATCGTTTCTACTTTCTAGGTTCGATTGAAAATGTGTAAATGGCTAGTTGACATAGAACGGTTAGAAGATGCAATTGCCTCAAAATTTTGCTTCGCCTTAGGGCACCATAATGGTTGAGCCGCCGCAGCCATGGTAGCTCGTTTTTTTCTCTTGTTCGTTGTCTATATGTATATTTATATGTGTGTCCTTTCTTTCGGACGTCGCCTCACTATCTTTTGGATAGTGTCACTCCATTTGCATAGGCGAAGGTTAGTGGGGACCGGGAGGGGCGACCGCCCCCTCGGTTTTTCCGTCCAGAACTACATATTTTTACTATTTTATGTAATTATATGTATTAAGTATTGTCCCCTCGGATGTATTTAATATCACCCCTCGGTAGAATTTTTGAGCCTTGCCCCCTCGGTTTTTTCTTTTAACCTTTGCCATTGTCCATTTGAGACTTCTTCACTGTCATTTTACGATCTACCATAACGGCTTCATTTGAAGGTAAACTTTAGCCTGTTGTGTTTAATAATAAACTCCACTGAAACACATCCAAACTACAACAAATTGCATAAATTGACTAATTGAGTTGAAATTCTAAGAAGATAAAGGTTTGTGCTTGATCATTGTTAGTGTTGATGGCTTCAAAAATATGGAAATAGAAACTTTCTAAGTTTAAACCCTAAACTATGTTTAGGTTGACATTCCCCTAGTATACAAAGTCTAACATTGCTATTTATTATATAATATTATTCTTATTGCATTTGGTACAATGTCTTAAAGTCTCATTTTTGTTTCTTGATACATATAATATACATGAAGCTTTGTTAGCCATTTATTGTATTAACAGTGTTGTCCAACAGTATAGTCCATATCTCCACAATATCATTGTCATCCTTCTCCCTGCATCCATACGACCATACCTCCCTTTTTTGTCATTCAATCATCCTCCATACGTCCCCATCAATTTTATGTCCTTTAGATGTGTTCAAGGAGCTGAGGCGTGGAGCATTGCCTTCATGTAGACGAGTTTCGACACACTTCGTTGATCGTGGTGCTTGAAGAATTGGGTGAATGTTCTTCAAGAATTGTAGAGAAAAGCCTCTATTTTTCACGTTTGATGGCGTTTTTTTACATGTTTTGTTTGTTTGATTTTGATTCTCATTGCAATTTCTGTTACTCTTCGTGGTCTATTCTCTAAGTTTATGTCGATGTCTTTTTTATATATGCACGCCAGGTGTTTGGTTAAATGCCTGCTCTTTTCATACCTTATTAGTTTCTGAAACTTTACATGCCGTGTTTTGTGGGTTTTTTTTTTCGTTGCTCAGTTTTTACTTTGTTTGTTGCTGATCTTCCTTTGACTTTTTGGCAGGTTCTTTCGTTTGTTTCTTCAGGGAGGTGTTTTAAGGTGAGTTACAATTTGTGGCCATGGACTTTTAATGTGTTTTGGGTATTTTAAGTGTAAAAATGTTTGAACCAAGTATTCTCAAGTTCTTGATGGACCATATTTGATTTTTTTGGCAGGTGCTTTACTTTGTTTCTTTTGGAAGTGTTTTAAGGTGAGTTGTGAATTTTGTTGTTGTTCTTGGTGTGTTCAGTGTCCTATTTTTAATTTGTGGATGTGTCAGTCAAGTATACTACTCTTCTTGATGTGCCACAGACAGAATTTTTTTTTTCAAATTTGGACTATGTTGTGATGTATGATGCATAAGTTCTAAGACCATACAAGGATCAAGTATTTTGTCACTGAAATTGGCATTTGTTACAGTTCATTCATGGTTCAACTTTGTGGCTGTCTAGGTTGTAGAGCATACAGGGAAGTTTTGAACTTTTTGTCTCTAAATTTGTGTTGTGTTGTGATGTATGATGCATAATATCTTCTCTAATTAAGGAATGGCAAACACACATACATTGCATAACATGTATGCTAGAACAATCATCTCTCATGTACATGAGATTTCAATTTGCCTATGTGCTATCGTGACTATTTATTCATGGGTTACATTTGTGGGTGTCTAGGTTGTAAAAGCATATAGGGATCAACTATTTTATGGGTTTAGTTTGTGTTTGCTCCTGCAACTTATTATGAGTACGTATTTATTTGATGATATAAATTTGCTCCATGATTTGATGTATGTCAATATGTATGGTGACTATCAAAGATTTGGTGGGTGCTAACTCGCTTTCTTTTTAGGCCTAGATCAACTATTAGCAAAGGTTTTCATGTTTTAAATTTGTTCCATGCTATGCCTATGGTGTATAATGCATGTAGTAAGTATATTACCGGTCTCATATATGGATTGTAGGCATGTGTATATATTCAACATCTTATTTTTATGTATATAGGAACTGTAAGCAACTCATTAGATTATGTGTTTTGTTATTGTAGGTTCGTTGCCGCTTTTCTTTACAATTGCAGGTATGTTTGTTGTTATGGCTATAGTATATCCAGTAAGTCTTTCATGTTTTTTAGTAAATTATATAGAAGGTCCTTTATGTTTTAGTAAGATTTCGGATTAGGTCCTCTAAGTAAAGTTGTTACACCCGACATCCTTTATGTTTAAACTTGTTTCACAGAAGGTCCTTTATCACTAACGAGGTTAAAAAAACATCGTTAGCTTAGGGGTAATTTAGTCATTTAACAAAATCTTTTTAATAAAAACATTAAAATAAATAAAATCTCATTTAATATTAAAACACTAATCTTCATCATCATATCCTCGACTGTAGCTCCGGTCGATGCAAACAGGAAGCATGTACGTCACAGGGTAGACTCACTTGATTGTGGCCTCTTTACTACTTCTCTTCGTATAAAGCTCCGATCAAAGTTATTAAAAAGTTGGAGGCCATTCGATACAACTTTTTATGGGGGGGGGGGGGGGGTGGTCCGGAGAAACGGAAAATCCATTGGATTCGAAGAGATATTCTGGAGTGTGACAAAGAAAAAGGAGGGCTCGATCTTACGGGTCTGGAAAATAAGAATATTGGGCTTTTGGTGAAGTGGTTTTGGCGCTATAAAAAGGAGGAGTCCAAGTTGTGGAGACGGGTCATCGACGGGGTCCATCTTTCCGGTAATAATACGGGTCTCATACCGGTTAAAAGAGGGGCTGCGGGAGTCTGGACTTCGATCGCTAGAGTGGAAAAGGTGTTGGATAAAAGACACATCAGGCTCTCCGATTTGATCCGCTGCGAGAACGGTATTTGGACATGGAATGGGGATAACAGCGGGACCTTTTCGGTTGGAAGTATGACAAGATTGTTGGCTGTTTCTCCCCCTAATCAGCTGCTGGTGCAGTGGAATGATCTTGTCCCTCCGAACTCCGAAGGTTAATATCAATTTTTGGAGATCGATTATCGGGAGACTTCCTACAAGAGTTAATCTGGGGAAAAGGGGTGTTTAATCCATTCGAAGGAGTGTCCGGTGTGTAACTGTGGAGTCGAGACGGAGGATCATATTTTCACAGGTTGTACTACGGCTTCGCTGCTTTGGACAATCTTGGGTCAATGGTGCAACGTACGTACAGCCGCTTCTTGTGTTCTCTACAAAAGATTTGTTGATGTCCACGTCTATAAGTTCCAGATTCAAGTCGAAGACCGTAGTGTTGGATGCGGCATAAGGGCTGCGGTGTGGGTGCTTTGGAAGAATAGAAACAACGTGGCGTTCCAAGGCAAAAAAGCGTCAATTAGTAGTATTGTGGCCGATGTAAAAGCTTTTAGTTTCTTGTGGGTCAAAACTCGGGCGAAAGGGTGGGATATACATTGGGACGAGTGGTGTCGGTTCTCCTTTTAATGTAAGTTTCCTTGTTTTCGGGGCCGGCGTAGCGCCTCGCTTGCCGGTTTCCCTTCGTTCTAATGAATTGCCGTTAAAAAAAAATTTAATTCTAATCTTTCGGTGGTTACTTTTGAGAACGGAAATTCTAATTAATTGTAATCTTCCGAAATCGGAGCACTTGGCCGTCGGTCACTTTGGAGAAAGAAATAAAAATCCTTTTGAGATGTTACATGAAGATTAGGGCAACATCTGAGCACTAGCTTTTCTGTGAATATTAATGTTTTAATATTAAATGGGATTTTTGATTTTAGTGTTTTTGTTAAAAGATTTTATAAAATTACTAAATTGCCCCTGAACTAACAATGTTTTTTAACCTCGTTAGTGATAAATGACCTTCTATGAAATAGTTTAAAACATAAAGGATGTCGGGTGTAACAACTTTACTTAAATGATCTAATGCGAAATCTTAATTAAACATAAAGGACCTTCTATGTAATTTACTCCATGTTTTTATTTTTTTGGTTTAGGCATTATGTATGGCCTGTGTATGTGAATAAAGAGGGTTGTTCTCACGATGTTACTGCTCTATGCTTTCTTATTCCTAAAATATGGCCTATGGTCATATGTTATCTTCTAACCTTTGTGTTCGTGTGTGTTCATATATAGAGAGAGATAGATATATTATATGTCTGTTACGGCCTGATGTCACGAGGTGCTTGGTGTATCTATGTTTTTTGCTACGTGGCCTTACGGATATTTGTAACTTTGACTATTTTAGTCAACTGTTGTGTTAGAGGGACAAGATTAGATTTGGGGATGCTCTTAGATGAACTGTAGTAGTCAGAAAGAACTATGAACTGAATTCCATAGCAAGGTTCCCATCATAGAAACACCTTTTATGCGGGATGCTTTTGGATACATTGGTGAAAAATGTACATGAGAAGAATGAGCTAAGTTCCATAGGAAGATTGCCATCATCCAAACATTTAGCCAACTGAGTGTTGTTTGTAACAAAGCTGCTAAATTTTAGCCAACCGAGTGTTGTTTGTATCAAAACTGCTAAATTTGTTGATTTTATTGGTCTAAGTGAGTGACTTTTTGGATCAAATTGGTAATATTTGGAGTCAATTGTTTGATCTAGGATGCTTTTGTGAACATTGGTACAAAATGTCTATAAGAAGATGGTCTGTTTTTGGTGCTCAAAAAAGAAAACTAGAAATTATTGGTGCAAATGCATACTTTCAGTTTTCATAGTACAACCGATTACATGCTTTTAAACGACAATCCTTTTGAGTATCATACTATGTATATAGAATAGAGGACAATGACTTCTTTCACATTGCATTTTGATGGTACAACCGATTACATGCTTTTAAACGACAATACACCACATAAACAACAAATATAGAACCGCATCGGCGGCAATGTACGGCCTGAAACATCTAGTTAACTACAAAAAAACAGTCACTGTTTATGAAAATTAGTTAGATATAGTATTTTCATTACCTTCTACGTTGATGAAATAAAAAAGATTAAAAAAAAGGATTAAGAGAAGAAATAAGAATGAAGTACATATGATATCATGCACCGTGCAAAGGTTTGGTATAAATGATGACCTAATTTTCTTTTTTAGCTTTTTTTTCTTTAAGTGTTTTAGTTTAGTACATTGTGTTTCAATGAAAACTTACGATTGCTACCCGAATGTTTTAAAGTACTTTGCGATACAAATTTTGTTTAAACTCGAGTCATGTTGTGTTAGTTATTTTCTGTTATTTGCATACAGGATTCTCACCACAACGTGGGAGAGTGGAAACCCCTAATTCTTTATATAAATATAACAATTCAAATTGGTTTTGAATACTTATTTTTTTGTTTCTCTTACTTTTACTTATATTTTGTGGGATTTTAACACATGCAGGGGTTATCGTATCGTATTATGTCTATGTTTGATTTGCCTTGATTTGTGATTGTACATTGCGGATTGGGCGCGCCTAATTGTCGATTAACAACCACAATGTATGTAAATCGTTATCATTGGCGCCACCTTGGAATCTCTTCCACAAATTGATATAGTCATTCCGTCTCTTCACCAGATTTATCTAAGGCGATAAACTCGGATTCCAATCAATAGTCACGCCACCAAACGCGAGCATATACCCGCTTGTCGATTCGAAATCCTTTATATCCGAAATTCAATTCGCATCGCAGTATCCTTCGATAACTGCTGGATCTCGGGTATAATGTAGTCTGTGGTTTCTCGTGTATATAAGTACCTTAGAAAACGAGTCATTGCTCTCCAATGTTCCGCGCACGGATTACTCATGTACCGGCTTAGTCTACTCACAGCATAAACCAAATCTGGTCTGGTACATGTCATAAGATACATTAGACTTCCAATCACCCTTGAGTTACTCCAACTGAGCAACCCATTTTTCTATATTCTTAGCAAGATGAAGGGTAGTATCAACCGGGGTTTGAGACACACTCTTATCTCCCGTGTTTAACTTCTCAAGGATTTTATCCACATAGTGAGATTGGCTCAAGACAATACCATTTGGGGTTCAGATGATTTTACACCGAGTATCACATCTGCGAGCCCCATGTCTTTCATGTCAAGTCTCGTTTTCAACATGTCTTTTGTAGCTTTGACCATCTTATCATCACTCCCAACGATAAGCATGTCATCTACATAGAGATATAGAATCACATAACCTCTAGGTGTGTCTTTCACATAGACACACTTGTCGCACTCATTTATTTTGAAGCCGTTGTCAAGTATGACACGGTCAAACTTCTAGTGCCATTGCTTGGGAGCTTGTTTCAAGCCATACAAAGACTTGATGAGTCTACACACCTTTCCTTCTTGGCCAGGAGATGAAAAACTCTCAGGTTGTTCCATGTAGATCTCTTCATCTAAATCTCCGTTTAGAAACGTGGTCTTAATATCCATTTGTTGAACCTCCAAATTTCGTAAAGCCGCTATAGCAAGCACCAACCTGATAGAGGTTATGCGCGTCACAGGTGAGTAAGTATCAAAGTAATCCAGACCCTCCTTTTGTCTGTATCTTTTGATCACTAGCCTCTCCTTGTACTTATCAAAGGTGCCATCAACTTTCATCTTCTTCTTGAAGAGCCACTGATATCTAAGTGGTTTACAACCATCTCAAAGATCGACTAACTCCCACGTATGATTCTGTAAAATAGAATCGATTTCGGTCTTGATGGCTTCTTTCCATTGAGGTGCATATGGAGAGGTTACCGTCTCGCGGTAGGTATTGGGCTTACCCTCAACCATGTAAGCCGTGAAGTCAGGGCCAAATGATTTTTCAACCCTTTGTTTCTTACTTCGTCTAAGCTCACCCTCCTTAGATGCGGGTCGTTCATGAACCCCGTAACAAACACATGGTTGTTCATGAACCTCGTCATCAACAAATAGTTCTTTATGAATTTCTTCCCCAACTAATGGTTCTTCATGAGTGTCGTCACCAACTAATTGTGTCGATGAACTCGCGTGTTCATGTGACAAACATGGGAACACACTTTCAAAGAATGAATCATTCCTTGATTCCATGATAGTGCCTTCGTGTATATCGGGATTTTTTTAGTCATGGACAAGAAACCGATATGCACTACTGTTTTCCGCGTATCCAATGAACATGCAGTCCATAGTTTTGGGTCCTAAACTTTGCACCTTAGGAAAAGGAGCTAGTACTTTAGCTAGGCACCCCCCACACTTTCAGGTATTTGTAGGACGACGTTCTGGCCGTCCACAATGCATAAGGAGTTTTATCCTTATCTTTGCGGGGTGTCTTGTTTAAAAGATAGTTAGCCGTCAAAATGTCTTCCCTCCCACATGTGTAGGCTCATCCCAGAACTAATCACATGGCATTCATCATCTCTTTCACTGTACGGTTCTTTCGTTCTGCCATGCCATTTGATTGTGGAAAATAAGGTGCGGTGGTCTCATGCACAATTCCACTTTGTATACATAAGGCCGCAGACGGTGAAACATATTCACCTCCTCTATAACTCCGTACAACCTTGATTTTCTTGTTGAGTTGATTCTCAACTTCGTTCTTAAACAAGACAAACTTGTTTATTGCTTCATCCTTACTCTTAAGTAAGTATACATAGGAATATCGTATACCATCATCAATAAACGTGATGAAGTACTTGTTGCCACCACACTTGGGGAAGACTTTCAAGTCACACACATCGGTGTGAATTAAGTCTGCGGGTTCGGTTATTCATTCAACCGATTTAAACGATGACCTTGTAAGTTTGGATTCGACACACGTTTCGCATTTTGAATTCGAGTCTATTTTAAAATTTGGCAAACATTGTAAATTCATTAAACAGTGTATTAAGTTAAAATTGACGTGTCGTAATCTACCATGCCACATATTAGAATCGTAAAACTCAATCATATAAGTAGTAGAGGAGGCTTTCGCCATTTTATTAATCACCATGGTAAACAACTTAAACATAGAGTTTTGGGCATAGCCCTTGCCTACAAACATGTCCTTTTTGGTCAACACGACCTTATCAGACTCAATTACAATGCGAAATTCAAACTTGTTCAGTAGCCATCCAGAATCGAGATTCTTTCTGATTTCTGGCACGTACATAACGTTTCTCAACGTCAGTTCCTTCTCAGAAGTGAACTTCAAGACCACGTTACCTTCACCTATGATGTCGGCGGTAGCTTATTCCCCATGTAAAGGTTGTCGGTCCCCTTCGCCTCTTTAAACGTACTAAAGAGGGACTTGTTACCGCACACGTGGCACGTGGTACCGGTGTAAACATACCATCCAGGGTTCTCTCCCACAATGTTGACTTCAGATATGAAGGCAGACGCCTCCGTGATCATGGCCACCAGTGGCATGCCATCTTCCACCATGTGAGCGCTCACGTTGTGGCTTTGGGCACTGATCCGCCCGATGACCATGCCCCCCACAGTTATAGCGTTTCCCTTACAACTTCTGGGGCTTCTTTTTCACAACCCCTTTCTTCGGTGCCAAGTGTTCCACTGCTTTGCCTTTGCCTTTGGCTCTGGCCCTACCATTGCGTTTGCTTCCTTTAGAAGACTGGCCAACTTCTAGCATATTCACCTTCGTCGTAGCTTGAGTGGTGGTGGCTTTTTGATCCATCTTATTGTCCTCATCGATACGAAGGCGAACAATGAGATCTTCAATGGTCATCTCCTTTCTTTTGTGTTTAGGATAATTCTTAAACTCAAGCCACGAAGGCAGAAGCTTTTCGATCATTGTCGCCACTTGAAACATCTCACAAAGAGACATACCCTCCACGTAGACCTCATGTAGTATAATACGAAGCTCTTGGAATTGGCTCATGACCGTTTTATTATCCACCATTTTATAGTCCAAGAAACGGGCCACCACGAATTTCTCCGTGCCAATATCCTCCGTTCTATACTTCTTGTCTAAAGACTCTCACAATTCTTTTGAAATATTGTACACCAAGTAGACATTATACAATGAGTCCACAAAACCGATCAACACATAGTTACGACACAACGAATGTTTCCAAGCTTCCACCGCACTAACGGTTTCAACATCGGATTACCCTTCCTTAAGTTAGGGAGCGGACTACGCGAGACACCTCGCAAGGTTTAAGGTGGTAAAATAGAACAACATCTTTTGTTGCCACCTCCTTAAGTGGAGACCCGAGAACTTCTTGGGTTTCTCGGCATGACTCGCAATGGTGTTGGCCGTACGCCAACTTGTGCACCAACCGATGGTGAGGACTTCACTGCGTCAGTAGTCCTTTTCTGAAAAGGAAACTAAAGAAGTTAGTTTCAGAATATATTTAAATGCGCACGTTTAAAAAGTAAGAAAAAACCTCCAACTAATGGATGGTTTTCAAGGAGTAGCAGAGAGTTATATTTTCTAAACGTGCACGTTTAAGAGGATTTTAAGATATTTGTCCAACAAATGGACGATTTAAATATTTTAACAAAATTTATAACTTCCAACTAATGGAGGTTAGAAGAGTTAAAAGAAAAAAATAATGTCCAAGTGTCCAACTAATGGATTTTAAATTTATTTTTCGTAACCGACAACTCGTTTGATTCTAAGACAAACTTTGAGTCAAAACGAGTTAAAATATTTATTTTTAATACACTAAATCACCTCGAGAAATCTAAGTCCAACTTTGAGACTCGAGGTAATGAGGTTTTTATAGAAAAACGTTGTTTTATGTTTTCAGTTTATAGGAAAACCGTTCGCAAATTTAAATAAATAAATACTTTCTATTTTAGTACGATTACAACAAAAGAAAGAGAGCTTATTCTATTACAATACAATGAAAAGAAATTCCATTCTTATCAACCATTACAAGGAAATAATGAAAATGAAATAATAGTGCGATTACAAGGAAATGAAATAATGAATACAAGCTTTGATATCTGCACGTGTTTTGGCTTTACCTGATTTTACCAAACCTTTTATTGTAGAAACTGATGCTTCTGCCACTGGGTTGGGTGCTGTACTATTGCAGGATAAACATCCTTTAGCATTTATTAGTAAGGCTTTGTCTACTAGACAGCAGTTATTGTCAGCTTATGAGCGGGAATTATTAGCTATATTGCTAGCTATTAAACAATGGCATCATTATTTGAGCTTGGGTCAATTCATTATCAAAACTGATCAAAGGAGTTTAAGGCATTTGAATGAGCAAACCATCACCACTCCTTTACAACAGAAGTGGTTAACAAAGATGATGGGGTATGACTTCACTATTCTTTACAATAAAGGTACTGATGATGTGGCTGCTGATGCATTATCGCGGGTGCATGATTTAGTTTTATTTCAGATGTCTGCTTCTACTATTGAGCCTGTTTTATTATCAAGAATCATTGCTAGTTGGGCCAATGATTCTAATTTGCAGCAGCTTATTCTGAAATTGTAGTCAGGTCAGTCCCTTCCTCATTTTTCTTGGGAGGGTACCATGTTAAGGAAGGATTCAAGGTTATGTGTTGGTCTTGATCATGATTTGAGGAATGATATTATTGCTTTATACCATTCTTCACCTTTGGGAGGTCATTCAGGGGTTTTACCTACTGTTCGAAGATTGAAGGTTGTTTTTTATTGGAAAGGGTTATCTGTTCATGTGATGGCTTTTATTAAGATTTGTTATGTCTGTCAACGAATCAAATATGAAACAGTGGCTAACCCTGGTTTACTGCAACCCCTGCCTATTCCCAGGTCACTCTTTACTGACATTTCTATGGACTTCATAACTGGTCTACCAGTATCTAACCAAAAAGATGTCATTTTGGTCATTGTGGATAGATGTACTAAGTTTGCTCATTTCTTGCCCCTTAAGCACCCTTATACAGCTAAGATTGTAGCTCAACACTTTTTTGATGTTGTTTTTAAACTACATGGCTGCCCCTCCACAATTGTATCTCATAGAGATCCAGTTTTCCTGAGTAAGTTTTGGCAGGAACTTATGCATTTCCAGGGCATTACATTGGCTATGTCCTCAGCTTACCATCCTCAATCTGATGGTCAAACTGAGGTACTCAACAGATGCTTGGAAACTTATCTAAGAGGTATTACATTGGGCAAGCCACAAGATTGGTGTAAATGGTTGCCTATGGCATAGTGGTGGTACAATACCTCTTATCATTCAGCAATTTGCATGACTCCATTTCAAGCTCTTTTTGGAATTGTACCTCCTTTCCATAATCCATTTGTCCCAGTTGATACAAAGTTAGCAACTTTGCAAGATTTTATGGCTGAAAGGAAGGATTTGACTACTATTTTAAAGCAATCTTTGGCCACGGCTCGCAATAGGATGAGGCAACAGGCAAATAAGCGTCAGTCTAATAGAATTTTTGAAGTGGGAACTTGGGTTTTCTTGAAGTTGCATCCATATGTTCAGAATTCTCTTCGGGTTAGGAAACATTCTAAATTGGACCCTCGTTATTATGGGCCATTTCAAGTGATTCAACGGGTAGGGCAAACTGCTTATAAGCTTGATCTTCCTGACACAGCTCAAATACAACCCGTTTTTCATGTTTCTTTGTTAAAAGCTGCTCATGGTATTTTTCATACTGTTTGGCCTTTGCCCACCAGTTCTCGTCTTGTTGAAACACCAGCTGCTATTGTCGATAGAAAGATGGTCAAGAAAGGAAATGCTGCTGCTGTTAAGTTTTTGGTTCATTGGCATAACTCTCCTTTGGAAGCAGCTACGTGGGAAGATGCTGATGAGTTTTGTGCTCGTTTTCCAGATTTTCCAATTTAATAAGTCTTGGGGTCAAGCCTTGTCTTAGGGGGGATGTATTGTTACTGTTAATAATGGCTGTCAGAATGTATAGGGGGCTTGTATGTCATTTTGTAATAATATAGGGTCCAAATTGTAAATGTCCAGCTAACTCGATTGTGTTAGTTGTGAAAGGTATTAGTTACCGGTGGTAATGAGAAACGGTTATGTTTTTGGGTTGCCAATTCAGTTTTTCTTCTCTCTCTACATTCTCTCTCTTAACATAACCAAACCAAATCAAACAGCTACTGACGATTTGACTTATGTTTTAATTTACGGTTTACATAAAATATGAATAAAAACGATAAAATAGATGGACTCAATTGTGCATAGTTTAAATTAAAATAGTTATAATGGTAAGTATAGTATAAAAAAGTTACACAGGCTAAAATCACACGGTTTGATTTGGTTTTTTCAAACCTTTTTAGAGTATAATCCATAAAATAAACCATGCCCAATTGGGTATGGTTGGAAATTTTTTAAACCGATCCACCAATTTTATTAGGGAAAAATAGATTTAAATAATTCTAACTTGGTCTATTAACCGACAATAATTCAAACTACACTTTTGTAATAGAACAATTTTTTCTATACCCTATTTTATCTAATAATCTTTCTGGCTGCTAGACTCCTGTATATAGTCCCATCGAATAGTAAAGACACATCACCTGCACTCAATTTTGAATTCTTGTCAACGGGTGTGGCACATGGTTTACACTAACTCATAGAGGCCCGATGTATAGTGTCTTTGGCATATTGAGGCTGTTGTAAAAATAAACAAGACGAGTTACGTGTGACCCTAATACCTAGAATGATGTAAGTCACCCAATTCTGTTACAACAAATTCTCGGGAGAGTGTAGTAATCAGCTGTCGAAGAAAGCCGGAGTCTGATGCTGTCAAAACAATATCACTACAAGAAATTTAACTTTTCCCGACTACAATTGTCGTTGCTAAAACTTCTTTTTTCCAACTACATGTAGTCAGGAAAGCCCCTAAATATTTTTATATGACCATACTCGACAACATGTAGTCGGCAATAGTGACCCGCCAAAAGAAATTTCCCGGTTGACTTTTTTGCCGACTACATGACTTTTCCCGACTACATGTAGTCGGCAAAAAAGTTATAAAAAAATTATTTTTTTTTATTAGAATTATTTAGCGCGTAAATGGAAAAAAGTGGCACCGTGATTAAAATTTTCCGGGTTGACTTTTCCCGACTACATGTAGTCTGGAATACCTTTTCTTATTTATTATTTATTTTTATTATTTAAAAAATATTTATCGACGACACTTTATCGGTAAAACAATTAAGAAACTTTTTCGGTATAACTATTCCCGACTACATGTAGTCGGGAAATGTGTAATTTAATTTTTTTTAACCCGGTAATGTATTTCATGCCGAAGCGGAATTCAGAGGAATAACACAAGGCATTGGAGAAGTACTATGGGTAGTAAGCTCCTTACTAAAATTAGTTTTCCACCAAAGCAAATTTGCAGGATTATGTGTGATAATGAAACTTCAATTCAAATCTTAGAAAACCCTATCCAACATAATCGCACCAAAGCAAACTTACATGGATGTATCATGGGGAGGATCATATATATTCTTTGACCATGCATTTGAATATATACTAATTAAATGGCTTATTCACCACATATATATAATTGCCATGAAGTTGAATTTAAAGGAACTTAAACACTGAGTATTTTAAGATTCGTGAAATCAAGCAGTTTTGAAATGGCTTATAAACCAAAATGGACATATACTTTGCAAACTATACAAGCAGAACCATTAACCTATCATTTAATAATGGTTGATTTGTATCTATATTGATACCCCCTTCTATATGGTTTTATAATGCTTATTTAAGATTTACTATCTTTTTGAAATCAACACTACTAAGTACTAACCTTGTACATCCTAGGCTATAAATTTTATTTATCTTTTAACAGTTTATTACCAAGATACATTTTTATGGTTGTAATGTTGCATAGGAAAACAGTTAAACATTTTCTATAAAACTATTATCAAGTTATATGTTCTTAATTCTTATGCAATTTCATTATACTCAGATATAACCCAAAACGGTTGTTTTATACATTTGGTAGAGCACCATCAGTATACAAGTTGAAAAGGGTAAATAACCACATAGCACGGTAGTTCACCAACCTCTTCCTCTTGGATTCATGGGCGGAGCTTTCTTAGAGCTCGAGGAGGCCTTGGTCCCACTCGCTTTTTCGTTGTGTAGTGCTAATTTTTACCTTGTTATCCGAAAAAAAATATATAAACCGAGCCTGGCTCCCCTTAAACTTTTATTCAAACTCCGTTACTGCTTAAATCAGTAATATATTATATTTATATAACACATGAAAAAAACCTTTAATACTCCACATTTCACTAAACATCTAATTCATTAAAATCATAAGATCAATGCCTGCTTGTTGTTTGTTCGTAATCAATGGACCAACTACATATGTGCATGATGTTATGTAACGTTTGTAACTTAATATAAATACAAGAGCAGTGGAGCAATGGTTCAAGAGCAGTCCTTGAATGTTCGGAAAAAAAAGGCTATAAAGATCATCATGTTAACCGGATGTTGGTGTATCTGGATCAAAAGGAATTTGGCATTTTCAACCATAGACCCACTTCTGTGCTTCGGGTGCTCCTAGAAATTAAGAATTGGAGTTTTTTTTATGGTTTTGTAATAGAGGATTCGATAAGTCCGTTAGTGGGTATGACTGGTCCTCATTTTCTTTGTAATTCCTTTTGGTTGGTTGGCTTCTAGCGTTTTTTCTAGTTGTCCTTCGTTTTATATAATCACCGTTTCAAAAAAAAATAAAATTAGAGCAATGATTTAACGCAATAAGTAAATGTATTCATGATAATCTTAATAGTTTATTAATTAGTTTAAATTTAAATTGTATTTTTTTAAGTTTAGTTTCTTTGTTTAGGCTAGGATAAGAACGTTAATTGTTTCCATAACTCCATAAGTTAAAAGGATAATTCATATACATCCTTTCAAACTTACTATATACATCATATATATACAAATCAAACTTTATATATAAAAAATATCCTTCCCTAATAAACTTTATTGGCAATTTTATCCATTTTCAGTATATTATTTTAACTCTTTTATTGGTTTTATTATATCTAACTCAAAAATAAAAAATAAAGATTTATAGTTCATTTGATAGATTACGTTTTTTTTTAATTAAATAATGAAATCAATAGATTTATCCCGTACGTACGTAAACCCGCGCCGTCAAAATCGTAAAATATGATTTATTGTTAATTTTTTTTAACGGCAATAGCAAAGTATAATTGGTAGTCGGTCGACTCAATATGTCGGTAACTCAATATTTGGCTATAAAAGAACCTTCTCCATTGTAATTTGAAGTACCAAAAATTATCAAACTAAAAGTCTGTTTTCCGTTTCTTCTTCTTCCAGCAAGTTTTCGTATAAGTTTGTTTTCGTTTAGTTCGTCTCGGTTATCATAACTGATTGTTTCTCCAACAAGACCTTCACACCCAACAATAATAACGTAAGCTTTTCGACTCTCACTCAACATGAACATTAAAAAAAGTATCTCATTGTTTTGGCTTTCTGTCTTTACAATTGCTCTCCTTTCCATCATGATTCCTTTCTACACCAAAAATTCAAATATAACGACTTCTTCTATTTCTTCACAAATCTTTAAAATCACTCCAATCAAAAGTGTTTTTGATCAAAGTGAGTTCTTCCCTTTCATAAACCGACTTTTCGGCCACCGTAATTGTGATGCAACCAAGTGGAAATCTCCGCTCATAGAAAAGTACGGCGTGGCAATTACTTTAACCGTGGATCAAAAAGGTTGTGGCAAATTCAACAGTGTTCAAAAAGCAGTTGATGCGGTTCCTGACAATGCACTAAAACCAACACTTATCATACTTGATGCAGGCACATACAGGTAATATTTTTCGCACTACTACAAAACAAGTATTTGTTGCAGTTGTAGCAAATCCAAGCCTATTTATCATACAGTCTTTGTGCGTCATAATTTGTGTTTAAAATGTGTAAAATCCAAAAACATTGTATATATTGTTTTGGCAGGGAGAAGGTAAATGTGGAAAAAACAAAATCGAATCTGATAATTCAAGGCCAAGGTTATGGTAATACTTTTATCGTTTGGGGCGACACTGCCAAAACATCTAATGGCACTTTCTATAGCTACTCGGTTGGAGTTTTCGCTAAAAATTTCATTGCTCACGACGTTAGCTTTAAGGTAACTAATGCAAGTAAACTAACGTGATAATATGCGAAAAGATAGTTTTTATTGTTGTTATTCAAGATTGATCTATACTTTTTTTGTTCTTGAATGATAAAGAACACAGCTCCTTATCCAAGTCCAAGCACACGAGATGCACAGGCAGTTGCTTTAAGAATCGCAGGTGATCAAGCTGCTTTCTATAGCTGTGGGTTTTATGGATTTCAAGATACTCTTCTTGCTGATGCAGGAAGACATTATTTCAAAAATTGTTTCATTGAAGGAACAACAGATTTTATCTTTGGAAATGGTAGATCACTCTTTGAGGTACTAATCACTTTTTCTTCATCACAAATCATATATTGTCCCACAGTGGTGCGCACAACATACAGAATATATACATATTATGCATCTGTTTTAGGGAACAAGACGTGGATAAACAAAAGTAAGAGACTCTTTAACCATCTTTATAAAGCACTAAAAATAGCTACCACTGCATGTCTCATTTTTAGAGGGTCAACATCAACACTAATTTTACATCAATCATATATTTTGAATCTCTTAACCGTTTTTTATTTTGTATTTATCTATTATTATGAATTTATATTCAGTCCGTATACTACACGGTTTACTAATCTAGTTTTTATATTTTCTTATAGAATTGTACAATAAATTCCGTAGCGATTGGGAGTGGAGCGGTAGCAGCGCAAAAACGTGAATCATTACAGGAAAAAACAGGGTTTTCGTTCTTGAATTGTAAGATTGTAGGGAAGGGAAATATATTCCTTGGTAGGGCTTGGGGTGCATATTCAACTACTGTTTACATAAAGACTACCATGGATGCTATTATTGCCCCTGAAGGCTGGAATGACATGGGAAATTCCACTAGAGATCAGTTACGTACGACTGAATGATTTTGTTACATAATGTGAGTTTGTTTTAATCTGTTAATCAGTGGTATTAATTAACCGTCCGAATGTGCTTGCAGGATAGTATTCTTTGGAGAATACGCGTGCTCGGGTCTTGGAGCTAATTTCAATGGTAGGGTGAAGTACGCGAGACAGTTAAGCGCAACGGATGCAGCTCCTTATATGAGTATCGCTTATATTGATGGAAAAGAATGGCTTCGTGAACTTTAAGAACATTTAGCTACACAAATATGATTATGATCACTTTATTTTCGTTAGTAATGTTACAAAAAAGTGTTGGATGAATTTTTATTGTTTGCATAAAAGACTCGAACATATTATATGATTGACAATGGCACTCAAAATCGTTCCTTAATGCCTGCCATTTTGGTTTATATGCAAGTAAATCTTACATTTGGAAAGTGTTGCAAATAGCTTTTCTTTTTACCTTTGTGGTTATTGCATAAAAGTGTAACTACGTTTTATCATGATATATCAAAAGGGCATTTGGTCTGTCAGATGGTGTTCCCTCCTCTTCTATGTGGGTCGAGGGTTTGAGTCCCACTATAAACTATAGGCGTAGATTAAATAAGTGTGCGAGTTTCTGTCAAATAAAGAAAACCTTAAATCTCATATGATAACCGGTATGTACAGTACAAATTCATGCTACTTGCAGGAGTAAATCTAATGAGTTTTTATATTCACATGTAGATGCCATGTACGTACAGTTGAGCACATATCATACAAGTCAGTAAAATATTAAAGAGTTCACTAATCGATCGGTTAAATTAAACAATTATGTATGATTTCTCCAATGATACGTGAACCTTCCCTGTGATCAAATTAAAATAATCAAAGAGTTCATTAGTAAGTTAAAACAATCAAGTCTAGCTTTATCATATAAAGATTGTTAAAAGAAATTAGAAATTACAATCATTCAATTCATAATCAATCTTAAAAAGCTACTCCAACATAAATTATTAAAAGAAATCAGAAATTACGTTTTATGGAGGAATCGGCTGGAGTCAACTTCTTTCTAATGACTTCTAAAGAGTTTGGAAGATTCATAGAATGGAATTTAAGAGAAATCAAGCATCAAATAAGACACAGCACACAAACGCACAATAAAAAACCATTGCACTCAAACGAATCTTATTTAAGAAATATCAAGCACCAAATAAAGCACGACACACCAAAAACACAATAAAAATCATTAACGACTTGAAGTGATGGTTCTTCTTTAGAAAATGCAAATATCATCTCACATTTGCTTTTGGCCGGAACTTCAAATAGTGAAATAAGTTTAAACAGCAACGCACACTCATCTTGTAGGCTACTAAAACAGAACGGCCAGGGAAAAGTAATAATCATCAAGATATATAATAACACTAAGAGTTTTAAATGTCATGTCCATAATAAAAAGAAACGGTAGTAAGGTGATGTCTACTATTGTGCATTGTTCTCTTAATCTTTTAACTCTTTTATGTATTAAGGCTCCCAAAAAGTATATACATATACAATGGTGGGAACGGATTTACAGGATTGTTTTGGAAGTTTATATCTTGGTGCCATTTGGATGAAGTTGCTATATTGGTGGATAGTTCGGTCAATCGTAGGTTGGACTTTGAACATAACTATTATATTAATTTATAAAAGATAAAAGATTACTCTTTGATGAAGGTGTTGTGTGCATATGGGTTAAGGAGAATTTGTTCATGGCTAAAATGTTTTGTATATGTATTATTCCTTTAAGTTTTTATTTCGAATTTAGTTTTATGTTATATTTTATTTCATGTTTTTTATATTACAACCTCGGGTATTTATCCGGGTCACTGACTAGTATAGACAATAAAAATACTACTTAATTAAAAGATTAATTATCTAATGGAACAACATACTACTAGGGCCCGATTAATATAAGTTATGTAAGTAATAAGTGGTACCTTGCTAAGTCAAGAGAAATCAAGTAAAGTTGGTCAACAAGTGTGTGTAGTGGAGTTAGATGGATGGCATAACTAATATCTTCTAATAGTAATACTAATTTAATCATAAGTTGTTTAATAATTATTACAAAAATGATAATATAAAATACAAAACTCTAATGAAAAATAATAGAAAATGATGGCAGTTTGATCATTGACGATATCAGAAACTACGAAAAGGTAACAAAACTAATATTATAAACACACATTCGCAGAAGAAAATTAATTCATTAATTCAATAATAATATATAAAAATCATAAATAACTTTTGTTGTCTAAAAAACTAAAAAAAAAGGAATTAGAAATACTATCTATAAAAGTTTAAAAAAAATAATAATATATATAGATACAGTTTCAAATTGCAACATCAAATTTTACAAATTAATAACATGAATACCTAATAACCCAATATGAGTCGTGATAAGTCCGATTCTGACGATGACTCTTTAAAATTAATAGAATTTGAGCTCTAGATTAACTTAAGATATCTTGAGCTCTCTAGTCATTAATTATTTTATATACTTGTTTTTATATTATTTATAATTATAATCTTTATATACATCAAATATATTCTTTAATTATTTGTATTACAATTCTATATCTTATACTTGTATTTTTATAAAATAATATACTTCTTTTAGTAGGTAAACATCAATATAAGTGTAAGCTCGTTTAATCTCGTCCGATACAAATTTATAACACACGGATCTCAAGTACGTAGCTCATAGTTCATAAGACCACCCACATCAACAACTACCCACATACCATCTTTTTGGTACAGTCAGCATGCCACATCATGTACTTCCCACATACCACAAAACCCACTTTTTTTCCACATCAAGTACTTCCACATACCACCTTTTACTTTCCTCATCACCATTTTATTTAATCTTTTTTTATTTATAACGGCTATATGTTTATTAAAAAAATAATTTAATATTAAATTATTATTAAATGTTAACGGCTATTTTATTTAAAATTTAAATTTTTTTATATTTAATAAAAAAAAATTTAAATAGGGAAATCCTACATTACTTTTATTAAAACAAACCAAATTTAAACAACACAACAAATCCTAAGGTTTAACTTATTGAAAACATGAAATTAAACACACCAAATTTAAACAACACAACAAATCCACTTGTTGTGGTTGATGCTGTGGGTTCATGAGTGGAGGTAGTGGATACATTTGTGAAGGTGGTGAATACATTTGTGAAGGTGGTGGATACATTTGTGAAGGTGGTGAAGATTGGTTAAGAAGCTGGGTCATGTTTGTACCATCATAGTCTGGAAACATAGACGTGAATGATGGTCGGTTTGAGTTTCTGTTTGGGGTTGAGTTTGAGTTTGAGTTGTTGTGATCCATTTGGAAGTTTGAGTTTGCAGAAATTTGAGAGAAAAATAAGAAGTTTGATGTGTGAATGAAATGAATAAATGAAGTGGTATTTATAGACTTTTTGAAAAAACTAGCCGTTATAATAAGACAAAAAAAAAACTAGCCGTTTTTTTTTTATTATTATTATAATTAAATGTTTTATTTAATTATGAATTTTAGAAATTTTTTCAGACTTTTTTTAAATTTATTTATATTTTATTTGAATTACTAAATGTTAAAATAAAACAAAAAAAATTGAATAGTTAAAAATCTAGCCGTTAAAGGAAAAAAGAAAAAAGAAAACGAATTTCACGGGTCTCACAAAAAGCCGGTACGTGGATGTATGTATGTACGTACGTACGAGCCAACGTACGTACGCCACATCGGCTTACGTACGATCGATGCGGGGGTCTTACATCACATATATTATATTAACAACATATACGTACGCTTATTAAATTATCAACCCTCGTGATAAAATAGAAAGTATAGAAATTAATTATACCGTTAATATAAAACGAATTAGTGGGGACAAGCCTGCAAGCGTGAATATGAAAATTGCAAACTTAAAGGAATCTCAATTTGGTGAATATTGTTGCACCAACAAACTTAAAAACACAATCACTAGGAATATTTTAAGCTTTTAAGATATATGGTACCTTTTATCACATGTAGGTATTATAAGGTACTAGGTGGTTGTTTTGAAGGATGATGGATGCTTGGTTTGAATGAAAAAGGGAAAAAAGCTAAAATAGAATGAGAAGGAAAAATGTTATACATGTGTATAACAATCACTCACATGTATAAATTATTTATAGGATGTAGTTATTGTAAAAAGTGAAAATTGTAAATGAGTTATGTTCTACATTGTACAAATAATATGAATAGAGACAACATCACGAATTAAAATCTTAAGACTGTTTACTTTTACATGAATTTCTCTTTTTTTGGAGAGATTCATTATATACCCTTAAAATGTGTAGACCCTTCTTTCAAATGTAAAATAGATTTGTTTCACATGTGAACTTTTTTAAAGAGAAAAGAAAAATAAAATATGGAGAAAATAAATTAATCACAATCATTAGATCAACAGATCCAATTATAAAAAACGGATCTTTGGATCTACACTTTTTAAGAGCTCTACAATAGAACTCAACCCCTATATATAATGATTTTTTCAAATAGGGTGAGGTTCATTAATTAGGAAATATATACCTTGGGAAACTATTATATAAGTTATATTTCACATGTGATCAAGAGTGCTAATTTACATGCAAAATAATATTAATTAATTATCTTTAAAACAAAACAACATAAAATTTGATATTTTTAAAGTAGGAAAATTGGCTCATATTAATCTCACTTATCACATATTGGCCGATAATAATCTTAGTTTTTTATTTTTTTTCCATAATAATCCCAACTACTAAACCATTGCCTTATATTGAACCGTAGTTAACTATACACTAACCCAATTAGTATGTGGGACTGTTTTTGTAATTTCTTAAAATGGATGGACTATTTTTATGTAATTTAATAAAAGGAGGGAGAAGAAAACCAGTGTTTTTATAATTTCTTGAAATAGAGGGACTAGTTTTATGTAATTTCTTAAAATGGGTTGCGTTTTTATACAAATTTTTTAGCATTTTAACTTTTTATAAATTTATTAATGTTCCGACACATTTGTGATTTTGTGTCAAACCATTAAATTTTTATAAATTTAATCTGTGACACTTTTGTGTCACACCGAAATAAATTTTCCGACACATTTGTGTCAATTCTATACAATTTCTCTTAATTTTTTTTGCGACACCCCAGTTCGAGATTATTATGAGGAAAAATCAAAACTGAAATTATTATCAGTCAATATGTGATAACTGAGATTAATAGAGGTCAATTTTCCTTTAAAATATAATGTTTTTTTTTAGAATGGTTCTCCCCGTTCTTTAGTTTTTTCTTCTATATAATACAAAAAATAGGAAACTAAGGAACTAATATATTTTATATGTTTCACATGGAAAATATATTAATTTACGTGTAAAATAATATTAATTGATTATCTCTAGATAATGATTTTTTTTAAACGATAATGACTTTTTTAGAAAAAATTTTCAGTTTTTTGTTGTTTTTGTGTTCCCTAATGAATATCTCATTTTCAAATAATATAAAATAGCCTTTGTATTTATCTGATTCTGATTCTGTAAAAGAGATACGGTAAAACCTAATACAAAAAATAGGAAACTAAGGAACTAATATATTTTATATGTTTCACATGGAAAACATAATAGTTTACGTGTAAAATAATATTAATAGATTATCTCTAGATAATGATTTTTTAAAACGATAATGACTTTTTTAGAATAATTTTTCAGTTTTTTGTTGTTTTTGTGTTCCCCAATGAATATATCGTTTTCAAATAATATAAAATAGCCTTTGTATTTATTTGATTCTGATTCTATAAAAGAGATAAGGTAAAAACAAATTCTGTATAGAGCATTCACAACACATATCCCACCCCCATCCCTATAATTTATACTTTTATCATTATTTTTCTCTCTCTTTCACTCATAACCACAATTCAATAATACTTTTTTATACCCTCATTATTACCTTTTCTCTCTCTTTCAATCACAAAACCCCAAATTTTAAAAATACTAGTTTTTTCATCAAATATAGGGGTGAACAATAATTTTTCTTATCTCCTTACTCACAACCACTTACAACTAAACCCCAAATTTTAAGGTTTTACCTCACGATATTATGGGGGTGGGTTCTGAATGCTAATATATAATTAGAAATTAAGATTATGGAGAGTTTTCTCTTCCATAAGAAAATTGATCAAATAAACTTTGACATCATCTTTAATTGTGTGTTATGAATGTGAAGTTATATTACATTGAGTAAATTATGGATTTTGTCCTCGTGATTTACACGAATTTTACATATAGTCCTTAGTTTTATTTATTACGGATTTAGTCTCCAACTTTTGACAAACCGTTACGGATTTCGTCCCTGACGTGGATGTCCGTTAAAATTTTCTGTTAAATGAGTGTTAAATGACATTTATACCCCTCCTTTTAAATTATAAAAAAAAAGTTTAAAGCCTCAATCGGTAACCCACCATCTCCGAAGCATCTTCATCGTGACAACCCACTACCATCTTCACCATCTCCATCGGTAATCCCCACTTCCACCTGAGATTCACTCCACACTTCTAATTTTCAACAAAATCACCACACTCACACACTCGCAGATCACTCAAACCAATGGAATGGACTTCGATCTACCAACAGATCTCTTCGATAAAACTCAGATCGGATTCCGACAAGCCGCCAGACTGTCATTCTTTGACCGGAACGACACAACTCTACCGTGCATTTCTACGTCGAAGTATAGATAGCCTCCGTAGACTCGTCTCCGTCTCAGAGTAACCAAAGAACTGACTTGAAGGACTAAACTACGGCTACAGTTGTCGACACCTCCTAGCCTTCAAACAGCTCTATGGCCGCCTTGATATGGATTCATCGGTCATTGGTTGAAGATGTTTGTCGACGGTTCTTGCGGTGGTCATGATGGGGACTTTATCGACGCCGGTGACCAATCGGGGTTGGCGGATTTCAACAACACCGCAACACTGTTCAACATCGCTTCAATGGCGTCCTTTCTCCCTAAGTATCCGATCTCCAGTACATAATCCATCGCCATTGTTTGAATCGAGAGGTCATCAAAGGTTAAGAAGTTTATGATGTTAGAGGTTTCGTCGTTAGATTCGATTTCATCAACAATAGGGCTTTTGATTGATGTCATTGTTGGATTTTATGTGTAAAACGAGTATGACAATCGTTACACAAACAGAAGCACAATATAAGAATACAAAATAAATTGACGATCTAACCGAATCGAAGACGCAGTGAACCAGATGACGAACTTATGGCATGAACGATCCCTGAAAGTAGAAGACAAGAAAAGCGAAGGAACCGGGCTTGTGTTTGACACAATTCCCTTAAAAAGATTCGCCGTCTATTCCCAGAGTACACCGGTTCGAAGCAGCGTGTACTGCCGGACAATGATCCTTGCTAAAATGAGAACGGAATGTTGCAGCAGCAACTGAGACCAGCAAAAACGCAGCAGCAAAGAATGATGTGTGTATGGAGTAGGAGTGAGCAAATATAACCATTAACCGAAAATTAACCGATAACCGAACCGTCACCGAACCAAATTAACCGATAACCGAAATTAACCGACGATTATAGTTAAGGTTATTTGATTAACCGGTAAATCGATTAAGGTTATGGTTAATGGTTTCTCATAACCGAACATTAACCGAACCGAGCCGAAGTTGTATTTCCAACTTTTAATTAATTTTATTTATAGCATATATGAAACATTAACTCAAATGTGAAGATAATATGTACAGCTCAAATGGATTCTTGAACATATGTGAAGATAATAGGGAGTTCCACAAGTATTTATAGGTCGAACCATCAGTAGAGCCACAAGTATATGGCGATAAATTCTTAAGCTCCATATAATCTTTCCCATCTAATGGAGAGTGGATGGTTTCTTTAGGTTACATTTTTTCTATCCCACATTGCCTTTTAAGAAAAACCTACATGTGAGGCTCCCTTTATAAAAAAGAAGACCCATAATTCCATTGATTTAAAGCATTTTGAATATGAGTGTAACGCCCATGTTCAATTTGATGCCAAACAAATACAATTACTTATTTAGAAATAGGTCCCAAAAATTTTTTGTTCAACCAGATGGTTTAATAATCATAAAACACCAACATTATGGTGTAACATTTACAAAATGACACTCCTACTTGAGTTTGATATCCAAAAGTGTTAATCAAATCATACATAGTTGTTTCATCAAAATACAATGGATTGTTTATCCCTTGACGTGATCGGTTCTTCCATGACTTGATAAGCTCCCGCTAGGCTTTCCCTTTACCTATAATTCACTCACTTTCAAAAATGAGTTTCTATTGCTTAAACATGTATAAAACAATGTTAACAAGAGAAATAATTAACAAAATCAGGGACTGGGATCCAGGCGTACCGCTTGGAACTTCACCATTTCCAAGCCATACGCCTAGAGCTGCAGGAGTATCGCCTACAACTCTGGAAGTTCCAAGCCATACGCTTGGAACTACTTTTCCAGGGATTGAGCCAAATTCGGCCAGTTTTATACTTAGCCAAATTTTCCCCCTTTTCCCAGATTTTTGCATCTATGATCATAATGCAAGCAATATGGCCACGTAATATTAGTGTGCAGACTAACAATTAGTTCTACACTTCCATTGTGAATCTAGCATTACGCATTACTAAATACACTAAGTTTTGACATAGTTCATATAATTTCACTCTACTAAACATTGATTCAACTAATCGCTTTAGTTGATAACCAAATGACCCTTGTACTATTATTTGACCCGTTAAGACGGGTCCTTGCCCTTGGTTTACCCCAATGCCTAACTTAACCACATATAAGCCTTGGAATCTATGGTTCTATAACCACCTATGATTCCTTTTCTCTTGTTACTTGGCATAGACTCTATAAGCCCATTTCCGCCATTGTAACTTTCATTCGTTATTTGATTCGTCCGAATCTTTTCTATGGTCAAGTTTATCATTGGAGAACCTCTTGGCTTTGGGCTTCATGGTTCCTAGAACCATTCGTCACCCATTTATAAAATTCATAGTTTATTTTATTAAATTGTAAATACACATTTACTTAACTACTTCATGTAACATAAGTAATGTTACCTTTAGAGCTTGATCCACCGCTTCCACCAATTCCGGAGTTATTCCCTTGATCACCTTGATTGCCTAATGGGTCACTAACAATATTAGGACCGTAATCATAGTAGCACTCTTATCACATTTCAATAACATGACTTCTATGCTACACATACATATTACTAATTCATAAGGATGGCCATCAAGTAGGGGTGTACAAAAAAACCGTAATCCGAAAAAAACCGTAAATCGAACCGTATCCGTAACCAAAAAAAACCAAACCGTTATATAATTTCGGTTTTCGGTTCGGTTTGTAACCGTAACCGAATTTTTAATTCGGTTTTCGGTTCGGTTATGGATTATAATTTTTATAAATTTCGGTTAATACGGTTAATACGGTTAGTTCGGTTTAAACCGAAAACCAAACTTTTATTTAATACGGTTAGTTCGGTCTAGCCCCCTAATTTCGAGACCTAGCATGCAAGCTAATGGGGTTTTACTTACTTGATGAGATATTGAGTTTGGGAAGATAGAAGCTCTTCCAATTTGTGTTTGATTACAAAAATCGCAGCTCAAAGCCTCCAATTTGCAGGATTTTCAAGATTTGGGAGAGGAGAGGGGTGAGGGTCGTTCCACAGGTCGCATATGCAACCTCCCTCTCCTTCCTCCTTCTTTTGTTAACTCAAGTTTTGCTAATTTACACTTCTCGCCCCTAATGATTGGACCTTGTTTTATTTTTTTTACCAAAACACAAATGTTACTCATTTAACCCCATAAAAACACATAGAAGTGATTTCTTACAAATACTTAGGGAGATTTTTAACTACGAAAGGATTCTAGTTGTCTAGACGTTGACGGGAAATTTAACTATTAAAATTTGGGATGTTACAATGGGTGATCCATTAAGCTTACTCCCCGCTTATTTAATAGTTATTATTTTGCTACATTTGGCCCAAGGACTAAATAAGCAATGATTTAGTTAATTTTTTCTTAGTTAACCGAAATTAACCGATAACCGAACCATAACCAGTGGTTAACCGAGTAATGGTTAACCGACAATCGGTTATGGTCATGGAAGAGATTTTTGAATTAACCGAAACTCGTTTATGGTCACGGTTAAGGGTCAAAACCGACCCATGCTCACCCCTAGTATGGAGCATATGGTGTACCAACCTTCACGAAAAATCTCTTAATGAATATATACATGAAGAGTTCTACACACCAAAGGTTGCAATTATTATTGCCTTAAGGTTCTTCATTATGATCGTTAATTAACGATAAAAAATAGTCGGTTTTAGGATGCGAAGAGTCTAAGTCACACCAAAAGGCTGATCTAGAATTTTCTAGACCATGATAAAAAACGAGTAAAAATCTACTTCTCTCGGACCCGAGTTTCCGGAGCTGCATTCGTGTCCGCAGGTAGCGCGGGCACGCCTTGGACTTTTGACCGATCGAACCACTTTCTGCACCCCCCCCCTGCGCGCGTGTAGGTGACAGAGTAAAACACACCCAAAGCTTTGCCAAAGCTTGGATATATGGTTCTTATAAACCAACTCAACCTTTGTTCCTTTGTTCCCACACCAATGTGGGATAGCCAAACTCATTTGAGATTGACATCTGATTCACACACATTTTTCCAACAATCCCCCACATGAATGGAGGTTGATCTCAAAGCAACTTAATCCCGATCGAATTTCAACAGTATACGATAGGTAGGTGTTACCCTTTGAACCTTCGCTCATGAAACACATTTAGTCTACTGGCTCTGAGTAGGCGGTGATGCCTTTGAACTCGTCTCCCGTTTCTGTAGGCGACAATGTGCTTCACACAAGACTCTCCTTTACAATATCAAGTCCTCATAGTTATGTCGGTTATGGTCATGAACATTAGCCTGGTTCTGTGAGAGATCTTAGTTATTGTGCCCCCTCTCAATACCCTTCGAAACGACCCCACTTCTCTCTCACATAGGTGTAAAAACGAGATACGATCTTACTACTGCGTGTATCAATCAATCATAGTAACAACGGATGTAAATAAGAGAATTCTTATTGATCACTTGAAGATACAAAGAAGACTCTCTTGTTTCTCTCTCTAGAAACACACACAGAAGGGTGTAGAATGACAGAAGTGTTTCTGCTAGCTTTTTGCTCATTCTAACACGAACCTATTTATAGTAAGTGACTAAACAACCAACGTATCAAACTGATACGCCGGACCACATGGTCCGCCGGACCATGTGGTACGCCACTAACCAAATAGTCACTACAATTCATTCTAAGACTCGCTCACATAGATACAATACACGAGACACTCATAGCACACTCCCCCTTAACGTGTAGTGTATCTATTCTCTAACTAAACTTCAGTCTTCAATCTTCAACATGATTTTTGACTTGAAATCTTGTCAGAAATAGAGCTTGCATGGCTGGATCACTCTTGAAATATCTTTGAACTTCAAGATCCACTTGTGAAAAATACTTCATACTCTCCCTCTCACCATGCTTGAGTCTTAACATAACCTGCAATTTCAGAAGACAAAAACGCGGTTTCCTTTTCTTTTGAAAATTAAATTAATCTTGGCGCAAAACTCCTCTTCGAGAATCCAAGATATAGTTTTGAAATTTTGATTTCGTATCACATATCGATAGGTCGAAAACAAATAAGAAACAAAATCTTTTTGGCTTTTTGAAACTTTACATCAAAACACACCGAAAATCTTTTTGAACTTTTCAGATATGAAACATAAATGCAATACTGAATCAGACACTATTTTTGTCTTTTGCGAGAAAGATCACAACTTGAGATCATATTGGACATAACATGCTGAACTACATTTCAATTTCAATTACTTTAGCACATAAGTCATGTTGATTACTGGTATAATTTGTCCATCTTAAACTCAGGCACAATCATACTCATAACATCTGGATATGTTATTGTATTGATTAAGTTTGCTTTGACCAGTGTACCCCACACTATCAGACATACTCAGATATGTTTTTGCTTTTTATATCACACTTTGTGATTTCATTTGTGATTTAATCACATAATGATTGTATTCATGATACAGTCAACTGTGTTCCATGCAAAAAGAAATAAGAACGTTAAATCGTCTACCTTAAGGTCGATCTTTCGATACGCAGATAAGGCCTCGGATTTAACAAAATAAGAAAATAAAACAAATTGAAATTGTATAACCCAACAACAATCAGGTCGGTACTTCCGTACACGCAGAGAAAGTCCGATGAGTTATACGAAACACCAAAGAAAATAAAGCAGAACGTCAAACGAACAACAATCAGGTCGGTCTTTCGACACGCAGAGAAAGTCCGATCGTTTGACAAAATAAAAAAATCAAACAAGTTTAAGTCTTTGCAAAATGAACACATGTATACACAGTGACTTCTCATTTTTCTTTTTCACATATCTTCTCTTGATATCATGAGACATGCATCAAGATGTTGTCCACTTGGTCAAGCATTAGTATTTAATGTGTTTATCACATCTGTATACTTTCTGATTTAATGCCGAGCCTACCAAGCACATCAAACAATGATCTTATGGCTTTTTCATCTATTTTATCCATGAGTCAGACACGTAAGCCAATGTACCATCATTTCCCAATCATGTTGGATACAATTTCTCATTTTTCAATGTTTTTGTATTTTTCTATTTTTTAATGTTTTTGTATTTTCTGTTTTTCTCCCCCTTAAAATGAAAACTCTATTTTTGGAGTTTCATTTTAATACCAACAAAAACAGAAAGACGCTATTTTTGGTTTTTAATTTTCTCCCCCTAAGCTACATACAAAATGTAAAAGAAAGAAAATTGACCTTTCGACATGGATACCTTTCAAGTTTAGCTTTCAGAAAAATTTCAGTTTTGAAATTTGATATCACATGTAATTTAAGTTAAATCAGCAGAATACTCCTCCATCAGCAACTTTTCAATCACCGATAGGTCTTCTAGAAGTACCTGCACACTGGTCAAACACATCAGTTTATAAATGACCCGAAGCGAATCGCTTCTGGTCGACCAGTATCTTGGTTTCCTTTTGAAACCACTTTAGGTTTCCAGTGTTGTTGTTTTGGTAAATCAGTATCTGATGAACCGGTCACAGTCGATTGTGACGAACAACCTACATATGGAACATTTTGAAAACGTGGAATAAATCTTCCTTGAGGTTTGAAAAATGTAGGTTGTGGGTATTCATCAAATATTCTGCCATTTTCATCAATGAATCGTTGTTTGACAGCTTTACCAACAAATGGAACCTTTCCTTTCCTTGAACTAGAAGCAGCAGAAACCGGACAATCTTGTGCCAGATGCCCTTTTTGTCGGCAATTGTAACACAAGCGATTGTGTACATTTCTTCGTTTTGGAACCTGCATAGCTTCACAAACATATTCATCTCCAAAATGATCATAAAAATTATCATATACCTGAAATCGATGATCATGAACCCATTTGGATGTCGGGCTCGTTGGAGTAGAATTTGATCCTTCAGAAGAATATTTAGCACCTTGTTGCTTCTTGGTCTTTGAATCAACATTCTTCACAAAAACTTCAGCAACTTTCCGAGCATCTACACAATGTAGCGGGAATTCTTTATCTGAAAATATTTGTTCCGAACCCTTGAGTTTGTAAAACCTCTCGGATTGAACTTTGTCAGCTTTAAAAACTTCTTTCTTTACTTGCTTCAGATTAACTTTCTTCAAATGCTGTTGCTGTTGAACCTTTGAAACATTCACATCAACCTGTTTCTTTTGAAATCCCAAACCTGTATATTTTCCAGAAACTTTCTCTTCTGAATCAGATGATTTATGCCCGGTCTTTGCAAGACGAGAAAATTCAGCTTTAACTTTCTTGATATCTTTTGGAGCATTGAGAATTGTTTCATCAATGTCAGCTTTTGAAGACGAAGACCCAGACACAACCTTTTGAGCTTCAGAAGCTTCAGTACTTTTGCCTTTGTCCTTTTTCTTTTCTTCAACAGATTTGGAACCAACAAACTCAGAATAATCACCAATCTCACCCTTGTCTTTCAAATCATGAACGCCTTCTTTGAGACTTCCTGGTGGCGAGACTGTCTTGTTAAACATCTTCTCAAAATTTTCATCTTTAGCCAGAAAACTTGTAAAAGATTGTGAATTAGTAACATTGTTCAAAAGACGTTTTGAATCAATGACTTCAATCTTTAATTCAGAAATTCTTTGATTAGCTTCAGCCAACTCCTTTTCTGATGCAATTAGCTTCTTTGCCACTTTATTAGTTTCATACTTTTGCAATCTCAACTCATCTAGAGCGGCCAACAATTCCTTCTCGAGTTTATCTTCGTTTCTTTTCTGAATATCCAAATTTGCATTTTGCAACTTGTTTACTCTTGCCAGTTCTCGCTTCTCATCTAACAACTTCTCCATATCAAGCTGATATGTTTCAATTTTAGCAACCGAATCATCAGAAGCCTTGGTAAGTAAATCAAGTTTAATCTTGGACTTTTCAAACAAATTATTAAAATCATTGGCAGCATCCTCAGCTTCTGCCTTCCATTTCGCAACTTCCTTGACTAAGTCAGCCTTTTCTTCAGACACTTTTGTAAATTTCTTTTCAAATTCCTGCTCAACACCTTGAATCTGCAACTCTTTTTCAATTAACTCTGTCTGAAAAACTGAAAACTTTTCTTTTTGAGATTCTAACTCTTGGATCATACCTTCCAACTTTTCTCTATCAGCAACCAAATCTTCTTTTTCCTTAACTAAACCTTGAATCATTTTATCTTTTTGAGAACAAAACTCACAGACAGATTCATAACCACTATTTCCATAACTACTAACATCTGAATCAGAATCTGTTATCTCTTCTTCGTCATCACTGTGAACAATCTGAGCAACAAAACAAGACTCATCAGGAAAATCAGCAGCCCAATCATAACCTTCATTCGATGTTTGTTCTTTTGATGCAGAAGAAATAGCAGTCAAAGCAATTTGAGGTGAAGCAGTTTTATCAGCTGTCTGAACCACCTTTTCTTTTGCGGGACACTCACGAGCAAAATGACCATACTTGGAACATTTGAAACACTTAATCTGTGACTTATTCAAACCAAGTTTGTCTCCTTGAAAAATAGATGTCGTTCCATGTTTCTTAATAAACCTTCTACCTCTTTCAGTTAGCATAGCAAACTGCCACTCCAAATCTAATTTGTTCAACTGATCTTCATCCATATGATCTAAATCCTCTCTATATAGACAAGAGTTACCAATTTGGCTAAATATATCGCCAGAAGAAGATGATATGAATCCAGATAACAACGCAACTAAATCTTCAGCTGACTTCCCATTAATCGAACTAGCAGATGATCTATCAGGAGTAGTGAAACTGCACCTTCTTGATGAACTTTCATACTTTCCTGATCCATGATCAGCAACAAATGCTGTTTGAGGTGGATTTGATGTATCATAACCAGATGATTTAGACTTTGCATTGATACTTGCAGAATTTTGTCCATGATATAACTCAGGATTTTGTAATTGAGCAGTGGACTTGTTTGAATTCATCATTTCCATTTCTCGAGCATGAAGCTTTCCAGTCAAATCATGAAATGATAATGTAGAATAATCTTTATCATGAGTAAGCAACAACACATAATTTTCCCATTTCTCTGGTAATGCTTCCATCAATTTCTCTTTCAATTCTTCCTCGGTCTTTTCAATCTTGACTACTTTCATCTCACTAATAAGATGTGAAAATCTTGAAACAAGAGCAGAAATATTTTCTTTGTCGTATTGTTGAAAATTTTCAAATTCTTTGTTCAACACTTTCCTTCGACTCTTCTTATACTGATCATTGCCTTCACATCGAGCAGATAAAGCATCCCATAACTGTTTAGCCTTCTTGCAAGTACTGAATTGATGTAACAACTCAGTAGGTAAAGCCATGGTAAGATAACCATAAACTTTTTGTTCAAGTTCATAACTTCTTCGTTCATCCTTATCAAAATCTTGAATCTCTTTATATTCCCCATTGTCAGTTGGACGCACATATAACGTTCGAATCGGAATCCACAAATCAATATCATTTGTGCTGATGTATGCAGAGAATCGTTGCTTCCAATTTTGATAATCTTCCAATTTTAACAACTTGGGAACTTTCTGACTTGTTCCAATTTCATTATCAAAATTGATCATAGCTTGCATCGTGGTTTGCATAGCCGCAAATGCATGAAAATCGGACATTTTTCAACGTAAAATAATACTTCAAAACTTCGAACTCAAAAATGAAGGTCTTCCAAGCGGATTTTGGGGGTCAAAACTGCTCGGTACTAGCCGTAGGCGGTACACGTCCTAGGTCTCGGAAAGACGAACGTTTTGGCTGGTATTGGGTTCCGTAACTCCAAACGGTTTGCAAGTTACGTCAGTTTTAGTGAAAGTCACTTTTCTGTCAGCGGCGGACCAGATTCCGGATCAGTGTGAAACTGCGGATCAGATAAATCCCAGCGGACTAGATGATATTCAGCGGACCAGAAATGAACTAGCGGATCAGAATTGAACTAGCGGACCAGATGCCGGATCAGATGAACTAGCGGACCAGAAATCTTCAGCGGATCAAATTTGGTACGGCGGACCAGAATTTTCAGCGGACCACACTGATACGCTGTAACTGCTGCGGATCAGACTGATGAAGATTGCCTAGCGGATCAAACGGCGGACCAGATTGTTTTTCGGGCGGACCAGTCGCAGAAAACGTAAAAATCGACTGTTTTTCACAAATTTTGACAATTGAAGCTGAAAATTGGATCAATATGATGCGAAAACCCTCCAGGAGCATACAGAAATCATTTTTATCCTCGGAATCACTCAGAATTGGAAGAAATTGAAGAAAAACTTACCAAACCCAAGCTTTCTCTCTCTAAAACTCCGAAAATTGATCAAAAACACAGCAGTAGAGCAACCAAATGCTCTGATACCACTTGTAAAAACGAGATACGATCTTACTACTGCGTGTATCAATCAATCATAGTAACAACGGATGTAAATAAGAGAATTCTTATTGATCACTTGAAGATACAAAGAAGACTCTCTTGTTTCTCTCTCTAGAAACACACACAGAAGGGTGTAGAATGACAGAAGTGTTTCTGCTAGCTTTTTGCTCATTCTAACACGAACCTATTTATAGTAAGTGACTAAACAACCAACGTATCAAACTGATACGCCGGACCACATGGTCCGCCGGACCATGTGGTACGCCACTAACCAAATAGTCACTACAATTCATTCTAAGACTCGCTCACATAGATACAATACACGAGACACTCATAGCATAGGAATATGCTCTAACAATAGGTGATTCACCACGTGTGGCTGCCTCAGCTAAATCATTAAAAGCCATAGACTTAACCTCGTACTTGTCACTTTTAGGAATGGACTAGGAGATGTATCGATTCCATTTATACATCCCCTTCTTAAAGTGCGTGGGTTTATCAAATCTTCCCCCACAGTGACCTCACTAGTTCATACAATTAGGTTGTCCTATTGAACTCAGATCTTGGGATCTCCAGTCAACTGAGTTAGGTTTTCCTTCATATGAACTTAATCTTTCAAGGGCTTCAGTCCCATTCCCATGGACGACCTCCGAACTAACTCTCTACTTAGGCCTTTTGTTAGCGGATTCGCAATATTATCCTTTGACTTCACTTAGTCAATAGAGATAATTCCAGTAGAGATTAGTTGTCGTACCGTATTATGTCTACGTCTTATACGTCTATTCTTACCATTATACATTGTGCTATGAGCTCTTCCAATTGCCGCTTGACTATCATAATGTATACATATGGCCGTTGCCGGCTTAGGCCATCTTGGTTTATTCTCTATAAATTGACGTAGCCATTCTGCATCTTCACTAGCTTTATCTAAGCGATGAATTCTGCTTTCATCGTGGATCTAGCAATAACCATTTGTTTTTGAAGATTTCCACGATATGGTTGCACTTCCAAGTGCGAATACATATTCACTCGTTGCTCTGGAATCATCTGTATCAAATATCGCATCAGATATCCAATTTGCTATGGAATCATTTGTATCAACTATCGTATCAGATATCCAATTTGCATCACAGTGTCATTCAATCACTGCTGGATATTTGTTCTAGTGCAACCCATATTCCATTGTGTACCTTAGGTACCTAAGTAACCTAATCACACAACTCCAATGAGTTGAACTTGGATTATTCGTGTATCCACTTAGCTTGTTTACAGCATAAGCTAAGCCTGGTCTCGTACAACACATCAGATATATCAAACTGCCAATAATTCTTGAGTACTCCAATATGTTAACAGGCTCTCCTCTGTTCTTAGCTAGATACTAACTCGTGTCAGTTTGGAGTTCTAGCTGCATTAGAGTCATTTACGTCTAACTTCTCAAGAATTTTGTCCACACAGTGGGTTTGACTTAAAACGAGTCCACTTTGACTTCGTGTGTTTTGAATCTCCAAAACCACATTTGCCATACCCATGTCTTTCATGTCAAATCTTGTCATTACTCACATCAATGAGCATATTATCTGCATGGGAGATAGTGGATCTTCCCCTGGGATGCCAACCACCCGATTATCATAATCTAGATGACTCCCGCACTTTGTCAAACCAACCAAGATAATCTATAGCCACGATCTATAATCTTAACTTGCAATTTGTATTATGTGTTCTTAACTTGCAATAAGCACCCTTTATGACCCCATTATAGTCTTTCTAAGGTGAACACATTTTCCATACTCCACTTAGTCGTATGATTGCAATCCTCATTGCCAAACATATATCAAATGCAAGCCACCCCCACATTTAAGTATCATTGGATGACATCAAAATAGGGTAATGAAAGGTTCTCCATTTCTCTATGGTTATGCCATTTCAACGATCACACTGGTTGTTTCTCAAATGGTCCCCCCCCCCCCCCCACATTGCCTGCACTATGATAAGCTTTATGTGACGTCACTTATGATCACACTTAGAACCTCATGATTTGAACAAAAAATGTATCATTACGGTCCATAAGTTCAACTCATTATATATATTAGTTCACGAGTGCTTTAGAGTTGATGTAAGTAACACATGCTTTTTCTATAAGTATGTTCACACAAGCATCTCATACTTAGAATAATTCTAAGTTAACCTCTAACACAATTCTAGAAATTGTGGAAGACCCACATGAGTCCGGAACAACCTGTCCGGAAGAACCGCACGATTTCAGAACAACCTATCCGAAGGACCTCACAAGTCTGGAACAACCTGTTCGAAAGAACTAGTGGTCCAGAAGAAATCAAAATTGCTATAGGCGTTAAAAACTATGTAATATCAACTTTAATGACCCAGTAATTCAATTTTTCCATAGTTTATATCATGTTCCTTACACCGAATGTAGACTTTCTTTGGACTTTGTCTATACACAAATCCAGTATTGTGTTCATGTGTATCTTGAATGTTATAGTTGATTAATCTCAACAGAGCATCACAATCAACCAAGTGCTAGTCTAGCATGCTTTAGACTGCAATACGTTAGCATGTGAACAGAAGATGCATCATTCTGATTCATCACAGCCTCAAGAAAATCACAATATCCGTTTCTCACATTCACACATTCATTTAGACAAACTCGTGAGAATAGACCAATAACATTATGTACGTCTCATATGTATGTTACAGAACCATACATAACCTATAATTCGGTTTTAGGATCATAACCAATTGCCTTAGTATCCAAAACACCAATGATACTCGAATGCCTCGTCATGAGCCTTAATTCGATTAAGTTTGGTGAGTGCATTCATAACCAATATGAATGAATCCAAAATACAATCAATATTGTTTTGAAATGTAGTCAACCAAATTGACACTCAACAACCCATTGCACAAGCGATGTATCATCCCATTTTTTTCTAGAACTATATGTTTTAGGATACTCTCCCAAACGAAGACCAAGCCTTCAAATAGTTCAACAACATTGAGGTGGTAGACGCATCTACTTAACCTTCATAAATCTCCAAAGATTTCTAATTTACAATACCATATATTGTAATCCATAACAACAAATCTTGCATTCATACATCACAATTCACACTTGTGCATCCGTATTATGTTGAACACATCAACACTACAAGATATACCATTTAGTGTATTTTAATACACTTTATCATCTACCATTGTGTGGGGTGTTTCATATATGATTTACATGTTTAATTTTAACTCACAGGTGCAGCTGACTTATTGCACTATCTAATTGGAAATAATTTGAATAAACGTTTGTAATGTAATGCTCAAAGAATAAAGCAGCAGAACCATTCTATTAAATAATTTTAAACCATAAACACACATATCTAAAAACATAACAGAGTCTTATTTAGACCAATATTTCATACGAAACAAAGTCTTATTTAATTAAAACATAAAATCATATAGAGTTGCTATCCCGACACTCTTGTCATCAGATGTCTTGATAACCTCTTTAACATCACTCCAAAGAGTTAATCGATGTAGTCCGCCTACAACGGTTCCAACCGCATGGAACTTAACCGAGTTTTGATGACGAAACATCCTCCATGAATTTGTAGATGCAAACAGTATCGAGTAGCCATCGATATTCAACTTGCTCACATATATAACATTCTTCTTAATGCTAGGGACATGGAAAACATCTTCCAAGGTAAGGGAACATCCTGTAGACACCTTTAATTCTACAGGATCGATCCCAATTGTCTCTTGCTTAGTGCCATCTTAAAGGAATACCAATTAGAGCACGCATGAATTGTTGCTCCAGACATTATGAACCATCCTCGACATGTAATCACACGTGTCATTGTAGAAAATGATGGAATGAACCCTAAGATATTTCCGTGAGTCTCGTCTTGAGGTACTCCCTCAGGGGAACTCCACGTACTCATCTCTTCATGTCCTTGTTTCATTTGAAACTCTATGTCTTTGAACAAATCTGCTCAAAGCAACAACACCAAGTTGTTATACATCTAAATTGTAACCAAATAAATATATTTGAGAACAACACCAAGTTGTTTTCACCAATTGCTATTTCTCGCAAGAGTAGCAATGTATTTCAAAGGATTTCAACTTTGTTTAATTCTTGTGATGACCCGTTACAAGGGTTGTAAACACATTAACCAAAACCATTTTATTAATGTAAAACATTAAATTATCAATGGCCATCGTCATCACATCAACACGTTCTTAATGACATTATCAAGACACGTTCTTAATTACATCATCAAGACACGTTGTATATTACAACTTTACGGAAAATCGATTTTAAAACACCGTCCACTAGCATTCACGTTGGACTATAATCTTTATATATCATTTACACATTCAGTGTAAATTTTCCAAATGCAAAACCCACGTTCCAGCCATGAACGAACAAAATTGGAGATTAAAACATTTTAAACAAATTGTATTAAATCACACAATATGTGAATTTAAGAGGATTCTTCAATAACATTCATAAAACGTTTTTATACCACA
>JBCNJP010007259.1:0-56351 GCA_039602395.1 Deinandra increscens subsp. villosa | reverse complement strand
GTCACACCCCCAAAAATCCCACGCGCGATAACGCGCCGTAGGGAGCGTGACAAACCAGGATCGCCGTCCATTAGTTACACCAAAGGACCAATAATTAATAAAAACGTTTCATATTTCATTAAAATATATAATTAGAGTTTTACAAATGCGGAAGCGTATATACAATAAAAGTACTTATGTAAAATCTTTGTCACCCAAGGTGACGTGGCTTTGTTCAAAGACATTAAAAGTGTTTCAAGACTCATGCATGCGTACTCGTGATACTCGAACATCCGCAACCTGAGAAATAACATGCTAAAAAGTGTCAACACAAAGGTTGGTGAGTTCACAGGTTTAATCAGTTCATCAGTTGAATGTAAATCGACTGTTCAACAACAGTCCCAGTTCAGTCTAAATCAATTGTTCATCGACAGTTCAAGTTCAGTTTAAAATTGATTGTTCAACAACAATCAAGTTGAGTTTAAGATTGACTATTCAACAATAGTCAAGTTGAGTTTAAGATTGACTGTTCAACAACAGTTAAGTTGTAAGAGCATAATCACTAATATATATCAAATAGCTAGCTAGGCTATATACATGAAACTTCGCACGTTGATGGTCACCGAAGCTAACAGTTGTTTATAGTTTGCCTTGTTGTGTTTAGGACGAATATAACACCCGTTCGATATCCAATCGTGCCAGAGCGACTGACCCGGGTGGGGTTTGTCAAACCCAGTGGTACTACAATATATTTCCCGCTATCGTCATTAAATACTAACGGTACCATAAGAAGGACGTTGTTGTATCGTGTGCTTCAGGTAATCAGTAATCAAGTGATATATAAAAGTCTAATTATCTCAGTTGTGTAAATCATGCATGTTAATCTCCCCCAAAAGGATTTAAAACAGTAAAATGGGGCCGTGAAACTCACCTTTGGGTGCACAGCAAAAATTCCAGATAAATAACACAGCAAGTATAGCAAATACGCGGTCTTGTGCTACCAATCAGTCACCTAACGAGCATACATAATATAAGTGTGTGTTCGATTGCAAAACGACTAAGTCTAGACCAACAGACAAATGATAAATCATGTCAAACTATGACATGACGGACGATTATAAAGTCCAAAAGGAACTGGAAGTTGGCACATTGCCAAAATCATGACGATTACGAAAGTCGATGAAAAGTATATTATTAACCAATAATATTTGTCCACGAAATCGAATAATAAAATAGGTTTATATATATAAATATATATATACATAACCAAATATATATAACTATATCAAGAACGTGTACTAAAATGTGCTTATATGTTTATATAGATGTACTTATATGTTTATATACTTCTATAAATATATAATTCTAACGTTTAAAATATTTATATCGTATGATACGACAAAATATATTATGTGTATACATAGTGTTTTTTTTTATAAATATAAGGGTCATTAAAACGTTCATTTTATATTTTCTAAATACGTATATCTATATATTTTCTAATTGTGTATACTTTTATAAACCACCGTCAAATAATCAAGTGTTTTATATTCAAATCAATTTATATAAACGAATGTGATAACGAACAAGATAATGACGATTACGAAACCCTACCGGTCCAAAACGATGTTAAGAGTGATGGGTGGTTGGTTTTGAATCGAGAAAAAGGTTAAAAACACTAAAATAAATTAAAATAGCAAAACCAAGGTTAGCAAGGTTCGAACCTGAGCCCTTAGGCCCAAATCCGAGAACCCTAACCACTGGGACGAGAAGCTGTTTTGGGTTTAATGCTTGATCGAAATCTTTTTAACCCAATCTGGTAGGGGAAATCGAATCTTGATTAAAAACTAAAAAGGAGTGGGGAGACTAGGACTCGAACTCGTGACAGCCGGCATACAAACCCACGCAAGCAACCACTAGGCCAACATAGCGAACTGATAGTTTACCAGACTGAAAATTTTATAACCCAGATCTGACTGGGTTATCTTCTTCCCCATAACACCCCAACCCGCCGGAACCCTACGCCGGTCGCCGGAAAGTCGCGAACAGCGAGTATAACACCCCAAACACCCTCGACTAGCATAGATTAAGCCATACCTTAAGCTTGGGATGAATGGTGATCTCTATTTTTTTTCCGAAACGAACTCGAAATTTGATCGCGGACATGACTCCAACTCGATTCCAGTTGCTTCACGGTGATCCCCGAGTGCAAAGTGGGTGATCGATGGTAGTAGATGGTGGTGTAGCAGTGGCCAGAAATCCGATTGGGGTGATGGTTTGCCTTCGTTTCAAAGAGGACGAGAGAGGAAGAGACGTGAGGTGTTATTTGGTATGTTGTGTTTGTAAGAATGAGGGTTAATGTTCTACATTAACACCTCCCATAGCAATCGATCGGACCCTTCAACTTTGTAACCGAAATGAATTATCCACATTTAATTCGGTATTGACGACTTTAGTCCATAATGCAAGTTACAAGGGTGGCACAATGTTTAGGTAATTTACAAGGTTAATCCTTGGGGTTAGTTTGAATAGAAGATTAATTTAGAAGTTAACAAGGTTAACTCTAGAGTTTAGGAATGGTTAATCCTAACTAATGGGTTAACAAAACTAACGGGGAAAGAAAAAAATGATGAAGATACGTGTGCAAGCACGGATAACTGAACGTGAAATGTTTAGATAAAGTGTAGCCCTAATTTGGTTCACATAAAATAATACGAAATCATATATAATAAAACGTGTGGCACATCGACACATAAAATCATGGGATAAATCATGTGAATTTATATACATATATATATATCACATAAATTCATAAGTGTTATTGTCACATAAAATGACAACGTTCACATGAAATAATAACGTATGATTTACATAAAATCATAGAACAATAATATCAAACGTCTAGACTTAAGTGTATGCTCGTATAGTGATGGCTATACAAAACCCTAATTTGCTAAAGTCAACACAGGTCAACACATAAGTGTTCACACAACATTTATAACAGTTTACGTTCAGTTAATGCCAGAAAAGACCTGAAAAGACGGATTGTCACAGTATCCCCTTGTTGAGGAATTTTCGTCCCGAAAATTGCGTAACGTAGTTAAAGTTAATGGGCAGGACACAAGAAAAAAAAAGAAAAGAAAAAAAAATTCTCAAGTCGTCACATCATCCCCTTGTTGAAAGAATTTCGTCCCGAAATTTAAATCAGTTGACAATTGTTGGAAGAGTCAAATTGATGGTAACGTATCGAAAGAATCCAGGGTTCCTACTCCAAAAGGGGTCAAGAATGTTATGATCAAGAATGTTTGCCCGATGTTGAGAAGATGTTGAAAGTTTAGTGGATTTCAAAAGAAATTCGAATCGAAAATATAGAAAGTGATTTCCTATCAAACGTTCTCCAATGAGAAGAGTCGAACAACCGTATTATGGGGATCGTGTTGAGTGGTCAGGCCGAACAGAGTAACATGATACATAAGTAACCGAAATCAAAATTTCAATATGAAGAAGAACCATAACATGTCCGAGTAGCCTCCAACTATTATACCCAATGCTGGGAGTGAGAACTCCATTTCGTGTCTGCTTTCAGTTAAGGTGTTCATATTTACCAATAACCTAGGTGAATCGGGGAGAAGAGAATCTGAGTATATGAAAAAATTGTCTGTGCATCAAGTCAATTAGTGTTTAATAAACCCATTGTCTAACAAAAACGTAAACGTCTGATCTTATCCACCAATTAGCAAATAGCATCTAATTACACAAGACTGATTAAGGAATAACCAATTAAGTTCACATGATTTGCAACAACATTCAGAATTCACAATTTATGCAATAACGATTCAAATAGCATTTGAGTCTCTATGAAAGCTTCTTTTTTTAAGGGTTCATATGGTCAACGCATACTAGCATGCAATCTGTCATAAGGGTCTTACCATACAATGCATACAATTGTCCCAACACCTTATATACCAGCATATAACCCTAGCATGACATATATCTAGTATATAAGTTCATAAACTAACCAACACAACCCATACGGTGCAAAGTTGACGGGGCAACTCCACACAGTCTTGTCATTCCCACTGAGGTAGGAGACTTAGGACCTTGTATGGTGTATGGTTTTCATACCCAATCAAGTTAATACATTCAGAACATGTCAGTTTCTGGTTCCTAACACATTTCACACACATAACTAATCATGCAATTCTACTCAACTTATGTTTAAACCAACACTTGAATGATTAATCAATTTGTTTACCCTAAACATAGGATTAGATTCTCGAATTGTAGCATGCATAAAGATGTATGTTATATAAACATTTCTCGTGAGAGGATCAAAAGCAAACAAACTATTTATCATGGTTAAAATGGTTTAACAGTTTCTCACATACTAAAATATAACTGGTAACACTATGCTGATTTTGTAACAAAAGGACCGAGGTCTAAAGAGAAATTCTAATCAAGAGCCCATTGTCATCTAAAAGGTAACACGTAGCAGTTTGTTTTAGAAAAAAATTACTCGATTCTGTTAAGAACTTATTCAGGAAATCACATAGACCATTAGGTTCAAATTCAAGTTGGAGTTCAGTATCATGCAACATATCATCATGCACATTACCTTGCTAAAGATTCCAAAAAAAAAATATATATATATTAGAGTAAAGATCCAACAAAATAAGAAGTGTAAGCTATGAGGTACCGATATATCGAAAAGTGATATGCAGGATTACGCATGGGAATAGCAAATTTAAGAGGAAAAGCGCCAACATCTTAGTTCGTGAATTCAAGTAAGCGATGAGATAACAAGCTTTTGATAGTCACAATTACACATTCGAAGAACGACATGTGAGTTCAAACTGGCACTAGTGAAGATACCAGCAGGGAGGATGCAAATAACATAATGGATGGTATAAAATTCAGAGAGAATTATACAACGTGCTTGACAGGATTTGGCAAGGAATTCACGTAAATAGATATCGAAATGAACGTGTCAACGGTTATACAACCTAATAGAGTAAACATCTCGTTACAAAAATCTTCATTGGTTAAGCTCACTAGTGTGCCCAATCTTCTTGGTGTTCTTGCGCTTAATGCGTCATGCTTCTTTTCTTGTCAAAACATCGGTTCAATGGTCTTCAAAAGTAAGATAAGGTACGAAAGTATTGCAAAAGGGGTGTCTATCGAAACATAAAACATCAAGACTGTTCAAAAGTGGTTTTGGGCTTTGATTGTCTGGACAGATGCAGTTTTCTGCTAGGGTTTAGCGCATGCGTATTGCGGGCTCAAAAGGTCAAATCGGGTGCTTCAATAGAAAAGGATCGGGGGCGATCACCTTAGTGAATGCCAGAAAGTTTATAAAAACAAGGCCGTCGACCCAAAAGCAGTTTCCCCTAACCGAAAGTCGTTCTACTTCTTAATGCATGCTTCTAAAAATTGGAGTTGATCATTCGATCAGGTGGTTTTTCATTCCTAAGGGAAAATCTCTGGTTTTCAAAACATTGATGTTCACCTGAGTCAGAACTCGCGTCTAAATCGTGGCAGGAAATTCACTTCAGAAAAGTTTTCTTCTAGACTCAAACAATTGAAAGCATGAATTTGATTATTTTGGGTAATGTCTCTTTAAGGAGAAATACATAAGGGACATCTGTAATCCCGGAGAAAGTAGCATTAAGCAGTTTTGTCGACGACGTGGTCCCGTTAGATGAAGTTTCTCAAGATGAGGCTCTTGCGCATAACTCTAAAGTTAATCCTTGGTCCGGTACCGGTCCCACATTCAACGTGCCACTAATGTTTATATATAGGGTGTACCGCAGCTAACCCACCACACTACCAGCACCTTGAAAGTGTACCAGCAACTTACCATTACTATCTATTAGTCAAATCACACTGGTTATTTTTATCGGAAGTAGAGGACGTCAAGCTTTTCCCATACGCTTGAATGTGAAGAGGGGAGAGAGATTAAAACTTCAATACGTTGTACAAACAAAAGGTGTAGGTAGCTTTCATTCAAAATATCAGAAAGATACGTACGGTTTGCCATTCTAGCGAAGATCGTCGAGAGTTTGGCACGTGCAGTAACGGATATCTTAAAGCTTCAAATTTCAAGAACGATCAAAATTTAAACAGGCCACAAGGTGTAAGTTCAGGCTGGAGATTCATTAATGAAAGTTTTCTGAAAATGGATGATGAGGATTCGCGTACCAGAAATTTATCGATAGTTGCTATGAGAGGAGCGTAAATGAATATACAAAATGTATGGATAACTTGGTGTACTTAATGTGTAATAAGGGTAAGTACAGTTTGATCACACAGTTAGCTATCGATAACAAGAAGTTCACGCTCGATGGGTGCAAATAGAGTTTCCATATAAAGTTTGGTATTGTTATTACGATCGATGCACAAGGTCGTATTATCATCAATGGTGTTAACTAGTAGAAAAACTAACCAAAAGTGTAACACCTTTCTGGTTCAAGGCTTGAGATGCTCATCCAGGACATATAGGATTACAAAAGAACGAGGAATCAGAAATCGTTGGTTGCTAAATCATGAAAGGTTCGAATTATGCAAACAAAAATCGATCAGTTCAGGCTCAGGAGATCAATCGGAATAGACCTTACGTTAAAGCTAGGAAGTTATTAGTTTGAAAGTCAGGAAGGATTCTTCACTAACATTAGCCTCCATTAAAGATAAATATGCTTGCGGTGTGGTAGGCAGTTTGTACAACCATGTCGATGGTGCTGGCAACAAGTATTGGTTCACACAAGAAAAAAAATCGGGGAGATATGAATCTTCAGAGGGTAACGTTCACAAGAGATTTCAGCCAAGAAATATGCTCCAATGCTCACGGTATATGCTTGAACTAGTTCGTTTATCAAATGTTGCCTAGGAATTCGTTCTGGTGAATGCATATACAAGTTGTCTCACAATCATAAAGTTTCAGAGGATTGATATGGTAGGTAAAGTCGCAAAGGTAGAACTATGGTTCAAAATGAGTTCAAACCAGTTGAATAGTTTCGTCGAGAGTGTTCGTAGTTACGAAAGACTTGTCATTTAAATACATGAGTGAAACGGTGCCCCTTCCGGATTAACATTCGTAATAGGCTGTCAGAAGGGTTCACGAATGGACTAGAATCCATATAGTATAATGAGCATGATAGTCATGCGCGATAGTGTTTACAAAGATAGATGACTTCGATCAACTCGGTCGAGTTTCAGCATGCTCAACATTCAGCACCACGGGGAAAAAGAGAACGAAAGAAAAAAAGAAATAAAAATTTACAGGAATTTGGTCCCAATTACGACCACTAGGTTGCCTAGTAGGATTCTCTAGGATTTCCATATACTGCAAATTACATTTACGTGTGCACCCGTAATTGTAATTTACTCTATATGGTCACCCTAGTTCCTCTTACTTCAGCTACCGAGTATGGTGTGGTCACTAACCCATGGTTATCTTGACCAGAATTTGTTAAAGAGACAAGTTCTCGAGAATAAAATGTTCACTTTAGATTGGAATGACCCACCCGAAGCGAATCACCCAGAAACTTAGCGCAATAGGATCTGAGTAGGGTTTATCACAATGAATCTAGCTTAGCTCGAAGTTAGAGAATAACTATCACACATACTGGCGTGATCGCAATCCGATACACAGAGTGGGAATTTCAGTTCGACCCGCATCAGGTTTCATTGGGGTTATAAGAATTGTACTCCAGTTGCATTATTTCAACGCACAACGCGATAAAGTCGAGAAGGGAAAGATCCTAAGGGGCCGTTTAGTTGTGGAAAATGTTTTCTAGTTTTTCATTTCTAGTTTTCTAGAAAATGAAATGAGTTTTCCATCTCTAGAAAACACATGAAAATTTTTGAAAACGCGTTCAAATTTGAAAGATGGAATTTTCATTTTCAAAATTAGAAAACTAGAAAACATGTTCAAATCAACTGTTTTCTATTTGTTTTCTATCTCTACATTTCATTAGATTTCCGTCAACGATGCGGTGGAGCAGACGGCGACGGAGGTAACGGAGGAGAGGTCGAGCGGTTGTGCGTATAAACCCTAGAAAATGAACGCCCCTTTTCTTTTGTATATATTTGGAAAACGAAAATAGAAAACAGAAAACAGAAAACAGAAAACAGAAACCAGAAAACTAAAAAAAAGGTGTTTTCCATTTTTAGTTAAAATTTAGAAAACATTATTTTCTGTTTTCCTAGAAAACGTTTTCTAAAAAATACAATTTGAACGCATTTTCTGTTTTCCTTGTTTTCTTAGAAAATAGAAATGGAAAACACCTATTGTTTTCCACATCTAAACGCGCCCTAAGAGATCGCAGCAAATGTGAAGACGATCAGGATAACGAAAGTTGATATAAGGGCCCCATAAACAGCTACTTGAATTCATACACTACTGCCTCTAGTGAAGCTGAATGATCGTGCTACTAGCACATTATGATAACATTTCCTAGAAGAAGTGTATTTAGAGGTATATGTAGGGCATGTATAACAAAAACCTCCTAAGTTATGGGAAAGTTTTAAGAACAGGAAGAGGTACCATAATACCTTTCTAAGTAAGCACGCGTCCAATATCTGGGTACTACGCCCAGTCCTTCAGTCTAGAATAATCTCCGGCAGCAAACAACTCGTCAAGAGTCAAGATGTGATCCTCTAATCTGATTCGACGTCTCGTCGTCCATGGAGGTTATTCAAGAGGTACACGACTCAGAGAGGTTAAGAAAAAAATGACTCAGGACTAATCGGCTCCTCGCCGTGAGTATAAGAGGATTGGATGATGTAAACGACTTAGCTAAACCAGGTGCGTGCAGGAGTGAGTATCACGATGCATGAGGGAAATGTTTAGGTGTGCAACTAATGCAAAACAGTTACAGTCTAAGATGAATCTTAGTTCGCTGTAACCAATGGCTCTGATACCAATCTGTCACACCCCAAAAATCTCACGCGCGATAACGCGCCGTAGAGAGCGTGACAAACCAGGATCGCCGTCCATTAGTTACACCAAAGGACCAATAATTAATAAAAACGTTTCATATTTCATTAAAATATATAATTAGAGTTTTACAAATGCGGAAGCGTATATACAATAAAAGTACTTATGTAAAATCTTTGTCACCCAATGTGACGTGGCTTTGTTCAAAGACATTAAAAGTGTTTCAAGACTCATGCATGCGTACTCGTGATACTCGAACATCCGCAACCTGAGAAATAACATGCTAAAAAGTGTCAACACAAAGGTTGGTGAGTTCACAGGTTTAGTCAGTTCATCAGTTGAATGTAAATCGACTGTTCAACAACAGTCCCAGTTCAGTGTAAATCAACTGTTCATCGACAGTTCAAGTTCAGTTTAAAATTGATTGTTCAACAACAATCAAGTTGAGTTTAAGATTGACTATTCAACAATAGTCAAGTTGAGTTTAAGATTGACTGTTCAACAACAGTTAAGTTGTAAGAGCATAATCACTAATATATATCAAATAGCTAGCTAGGCTATATACATGAAACTTCGCACGTTGATGGTCACCGAAGCTAACAGTTGTTTATAGTTTGCCTTGTTGTGTTTAGGACGAATATAACACCCGTTCGATATCTAATCGTGCCAGAGCGACTGACCCGGGTGGGGTTTGTCAGACCCAGTGGTACTACAATATATTTCCCGCTATCGTCATTAATACTAACGGTACCATAAGAAGGACGTTGTTGTATCGTGTGCTTCAGGTACTTCAAGTGATATATAAAAGTCTAATTATCTCAGTTGTGTAAATCATGCATGTTAATCTCCCCCAAAAGGATTAAAACAGTAAAATGGGGCCGTGAAACTCACCTTTGGGTGCACAGCAATTCCAGATAAATAACACAGCAAGTATAGCAAATAGCGGCTTGTTCTACCAACCACCTAACGAGCATAATAATAAAAGTGTGTGTTCGATTGAAAACGACTAAGTCTAGACCAACAGTGAAAGATAGACCACGTCAACTATGACATGACGGAGATTATAAAGTCTAAAAGGAACTGGAAGTTAGCACATTGCCAAAATCATGACGATTACGAAAGTCGATGAAAAGTATATTATTAACCAATAATATTTGTCCATTAAAATCGAATAATAAAATAGGTTTATATATATAAATATATATATACATAACCAAATATATATAACTATATCAAGAACGTGTACTAAAATGTACTTATATGTTTATATAGATGTACTTATATGTTTATATACTTCTATAAATATATAATTCTAACGTTTAAAATATTTATATCGTATGATACGACAAAATATATTATGTCTATACATAGTGTTTTTTTTATAAATATAAGGGTCATTAAAACGTTCATTTTATATTTTCTAAATACGTATATCTATATATTTTCTAATTGTGTATACTTTTATAAATCACCGTCAAATAATCAAGTGTTTTATATTCAAATCAATTTATATAAACGAATGTGATAACGAACAAGATAATGACGATTACGAAACCCTACCGGTCCAAAACGATGCTAAGAGTGATGGGTGGTTGGTTTTGAATCGAGAAAAAGGTTAAAAACACTAAAATAAATTAAAATAGCAAAACCAAGGTTAGCAAGGTTCGAACCTGAGCCCTTAGGCCCAAATCCGAGAACCCTAACCACTGGGACGAGAAGCTGTTTTGGGTTTAATGCTTGATCGAAATCTTTTTAACCCAATCTGGTAGGGGAAATCGAATCTTGATTAAAAACTAAAAAGGAGTGGGGAGACTGGGACTCGAACTCGTGACAGCCCGCATACAAACCCACGCAACCAACCACTAGGCCAACATAGCGAACTGATAGTTTACCAGACTGAAAATTTTATAACCCAGATCTGACTGGGTTATCTTCTTCCCCATAACACCCCAACCCGCCGGTCGCCGGAAAGTCACGAACAGCGAGTATAACACCCCAAACACCCTCGACTAGCATAGATTAAGCCATACCTTAAGCTTGGGATGAATGGTGATCTCTATTTTTTTTCCGAAACGAACTCGAAATTTGATCGCGGACACGACTCCAACTCGATTCCAGTTGCTTCACGGTGATCCCCGAGTGCAAAGTGGGTGATCGATGGTAGTAGATGGTGGTGTAGCAGTGGCCAGAAATCCGATTGGGGTGATGGTTTGCCTTCGTTTCAAAGAGGACGAGAGAGGAAGAGACGTGAGGTGTTCTTTGGTATGTTGTGTTTGTAAGAATGAGGGTTAATGTTCTACATTAACACCTCCCATAGCAATCGATCGGACCCTTCAACTTTGTAACCGAAATGAATTATCCACATTTAATTCGGTATTGACGACTTTAGTCCATAATGCAAGTTACAAGGGTGGCACAATGTTTAGGTAATTTACAAGGTTAATCCTTGGGGTTAGTTTAAATAGAAGATGAATTTAGAAGTTAACAAGGTTAACTCTAGAGTTTAGGAATGGTTAATCCTAACTAATGGGTTAACAAAACTAACGGGGAAAGAAAAAATTGATGAAGATACGTGTGCAAGCACGGATAACTGAACGTGAAATGTTTAGATAAAGTGTAGCCCTAATTTGGTTCACATAAAATAATACGAAATCATAATAAAACGTGTGGCACATCGACACATAAAATCATGGGATAAATCATGTGAATTTATATACATATATATATCACATAAATTCATAAGTGTTATTGTCACATAAAATGACAATGTTCACATGAAATCATAACGTATGATTTACATAAAATCATAGAACAATAATATCAAACGTCTAGACTTAAGTGTATGCTCGTATAGTGATGGTTATACAAAACCCTAATTTGCTAAAGTCAACACAGGTCAACACATAAGTGTTCACACAACATTTATAACAGTTTACGTTCAGTTAATGCCAGAAAAGACCTGAAAAGACGGATTGTCACAAAAGGGCTTAGTTTTAGTTTATTCATAACTAATAACGATCCTACATTTGGTGACTGACTGAAGTTGGGGAAGAGCAAGGGAGTATAATCCATCTTTACTTGGACCCGTTAGAAGTGTAGCGCGGGTCGAGATATCCTTCACAGAAAAGAAATAGGGGTGAAATTTAAAGAATACATTATTATCAACACAGAATTTTTGATCAGAAAGAAGGTTTTGTTTTATGTTAGGGACATGTAAGATATTCAAAAGTTTGAAATTTTTGAGAGAGGAGTGAATGTAAGTAGAACCGATATGTAAGATTGGGAGACCATTACCATTACCAACACGGAGTTCATCATCACCAAGATATGGTTCGGAGGAGCCTATGCTCGCCAAGTCCGGGGTAACATGATGGTTTGCGCCCGTATCCGGGAACTAGTTTGTTGATGCAGTGGACCTAGCATCAGCAAAATTAGCAGTAGGTTGTCGCCGAAATGTTGAAGGATCCCGATTTGGACATTCGGCTAGAACATGACGAATACCGCAAAGATTACACGTCCCATGAGCTTGATTTGTTGTAGTAGCCCACCCAAAATTGCCTCGCCCCCTGCCCGAAGATCGCTGGGGTTCTTGTCGACGCCGGCCTCGAAACGAGTTGGCCGTACTGGGCTTGTTGGTACGGTTCGTGAAATGGGCTTGGGCTAGGGCGGCAGGGGCTAGTGTGTACCCATGTTGTGAAGCAAGTTGTTGGAGAGTATGCAGTGGATTGGTTTGAGGGGTGGGAAGCAAGCCAGGTAGTGAAGAGGCTGGGACGGATGGAGCGGGGGTTGCTGTGTAAGCTTGAGATGGGTTTGTTTGTTTATTTACCATATAGTCATGGTCAGCGAGAATAGCCGGGAGTTCATCAAACGTGATGGGGACTTGGCGACCAAGTAGGTTGGATTTGAGACCATTATATTCTTCTCGAAGTCCCGATATAACGAGCATGACTACATAATCATCGGCAATCAATTTTCCTATATTTTGGAGGTCGGTGGCATATTCGTCCGCCCGGGCTAAGTAAGCCGTTGGGGTTTTGTTTTGGTCAAAAACTGCCTAAGCAATTAGTTGATCAAACTTTGTAAGTGAGGTAGCGTGTTTGATGTAAAATAAAGATGAAAATGCAAATGTAAAGGTTGACACGAGGATGTAACGAGGGAAAATCCAGGAATCCTTGAGTATCCTCAAGGAGCCTAGCAAAAAACCTCGGGGGCCGGTTCAAAGTACCTGCCTCCTAAAACTTTTATATAATGAACGTTTTTGGTACAAAGTAAATGAGCTCGAAATCTAAGTGTAGCAGAGAGTTGTGATCGTAAAAGGTTGTGTGTGTGTGTAAGCCTAGAGCTCCGTTTAAATACAAATTACATCATAACAACATCCCCTAAAAACTAGCAACTAACTCCACGTTCTCCAATTAGCCGTTCGAAGTCCACTTAGTCCACGTTTCTGTTAGTTGACCGAGTCTTTAGGACACGTGATCCATGCTTGAGTCATCCTGCGAATAACGAACAAAAAAGGAAAGCAATAGTTAGTCGTGAAATATAATTCAGGATCCTTACAGTGATGTGCTTGCGAGCTGATGTGAGCTGCTCATAATCTCCTGAATCCTAGTACCAACAATTGCCCCCAAATTTTTGGCGGTTGGCGCATGCAAGCCAGCTGTCGAAAATTTGAAATCAATCCTTATCGCTATCTAACTGAGATTTGAGAGAAAATAGTTAGCACCAACTTCCTAGGCGAAGTTCCCGTTTGATTTCTCTTTATAATCCTCTCTCCTCTTTCATTATTATCCACAGCTATTTCTCGGCGAAAAACCCTAGAGCTTCTCCCATCTTCTCAGGTTAGTTTCCTTCATCTTCTTTCTCGTTTTCTTTTCCGATAATGGGGAAAAAACTACTGCGATCATCGGCCACGGTCTCCGACCAAGTGGCCGACGAATTCACCGATCAAGGACTCCTCCCGGCGACGGCGGAGGAGACCTGCAACTTCGACGATCGGAAGATCGCAATGTTGCAGCGTTCAGCAAGCTTCCCTGCCGGAGCTGAATTCCGTCCGTTCGACCCGACTCTGAAAGCCGACCACATCTCCGATGATTGGGTCTGTTTCCTTCACTACCCCTTCTTGCTCGGAATGTCCTTTCCTTTCCCGGAATTGGTCACCGACTTCTTTTCCATCACCAACCTCGCCTATTCTCAAGTGATGCCCATGGTGTGGCGAATTCTTTTTTCTCTCCATCACTTGAATCAGACTCGCAACCTCAGCATTGGGGTCGCCGAGATCTGCAAAGTGTACCGACTGGCCACACATGGCAACAGCAGGTTTGTGTTGAAGGTTAGGACCGGAGAAGCTCAGATGATCCCTAGGATTTCTCACAATGACCACGATTGGAAGCGACAGTTCTTCTTTGTAAAAAGGAGTAGCCTTGTTGGTTGTGAGAACCTTCCTACCCAATGGGTTGTCAAGGGTAGGAAGAGTTTTTGTAACATTCTAATTCTGAACACTCTTCAATTTCATATAACTGATATGCTTGTTTCTTTAACTTTGCAGCGCCCAAGTTTGAAGCTCTGATCAAGCCGACCCGTGAATCCTCCAAGAAGCTCAAGGATCTCTTCAGCATCCCAGTGGCAGAAAGAAGCTGTCAGCCCGAAGACGTTTCAAGTGCCAGAAGCATCACTCAGCAGTCTCTCAGCCCCTCAAGAACCATGTCAACAGGTATTTATATGAGTCTGCTCCTCTTCTGATTTAAGTTATTGTTTATGATTTCTGGAAACTGATCACTTTCTGTTGATGATGAAGCTCCAGGTTCTGCTTCCAACTTCTCCTTCAAGGACCTCAAGCTGCTCATTGCCAAGAAAGAGAAAACCGAGGAGACCAGCAGCAAGGCCCCTACTGACCCTTCAGCCGCTAAGTTTCGGGCCCCCAGCACTCGATCCAAGACCTCCTCTGCAAAGAAGCGCAAGGCTCCAGACTCCACCATTAACGTGGACAGCTTCGATGATCTCCCTCCTGTTGCAGCTGCTAACAAGCTGCTTTCGCTGCAAGCTGTGGTGAACATTGTAAGTAATAGTACAATAATAGAGAAGTATGTTAAGATTATAATTATAATACTTCCCTTGTTGATTCTGATGTTTTGTGCCTTGGTGCAGGGTATCGACAAGCTGAGCCACGAGGTGATCGATCTTGAAGGCAAACTGGAGGCCATGGAGCAGAAGCTTGAAGCAGCTGAGCAGAAGCTTGAAGCTTCCGAGCTTAAACTTGACCAGGCCACGCTCCGTCTTGAGAAAGCGAGTAAGGCAGCAGCCAGCAACACACGCCACTATGAGAAGCAGCTCAAAGAGAAAGATGCTGCAGCTGCTGAAGCCCTAAAGCTGGCCGAACAAAACGCTCAATCTTCAGCCGCCATCAGTGTGCTGGAGTGTATGATTGAGATGGCCACTGCTGCTCAGGCTGAGGGTTTTACTCCGGAGAGCTGGCCGGTGAAGGACTGGGAGGTGAGCCTTAAGAAGCTGTTGGCTGAGAGGGGAGATGCTCCTGAAAAGGCTGAGAAGGAGGTCGAGCCGGAGGTCGAGAAGGAAGCTGAGAAGGAAAAGGGCAAAGGCAAGGAGGTGGAGCAGGTGGAGGCTGCTGGTGATAAGTTGGGCGATGAAGGCATTCTTGACTAGGTCGGAGCCCACTTTTTTAGTTTGTTTGTTTGATGGTTGGTTTTTGTGAAACAATGATCGTGGTGAAACAGATACAATGGTGACTTAACTTTTGGGGGCTTGGATGGAGGGACCTTGAGTTTCAAGGCGAAGTCCAAGCTCCTTAGACAATGTGGTTGACCTCAGGTGGAGGGATCTTGGGTTCCAAGACGAAGCCTGGGGTCAATCTTTCTAATTTCCTGCAAATATATAACTTGGTAGTATTTTGATCATCATGATGTGTTATGTATGTTTTAATTATTTTGAAAAATGTCTGTATGAGGATCCTACAGGGTGCTCAATAACATAGTTTAGTATAGAAACTCAAAAGTTTTAGAAAACTTTGCTAATTTTAACAAACCATGATGATCGCCAATACTTGGTTAGTAATAAAAATTCGTAGCATAGACAGTACCAACGTCACCTGTTAAGAAGCACTTCAACCGTTGAGATAGTCAGGATCCGTGAGGATCCTTAGGAATCCTTAAGATAGACTTGGTGAAATTCCAATGATACCAGGAATAAATCTTGAGCACTTAGGCATGATTTAAACAGGAATCAAGCCTAATCCGTCTTCTGAAGTGCGATGTGCCCTATAAATCTTGGGTCCAGGCCAACTGGGGTCAAGCCCAAAAACTTGATATACACGAAAGTGCCTAAACCTTAGTTAATGTGAAAACATTAAAAACCTTTGTTAAACTGAGGACAAGCTCAATGACACTTGGGACTAAGCCAACTGGGGTCAAGCCCAAAAACTTGAGAGACACGAAAGTGCCTAAACCTTAGTTGACATGAAAATGCCAAAAGCCTTAGAACCTTTACGAGATGACACGTCTGCCACCCATTTTGAAGTGCACTCTATGGCCGATAGTGATGAAATTATCAGCCACCCTTAGATGGACTGGTCGCACCACCTTGAACCATAGGCCACCATCATGCGCTCCTGGCGAGGGTCTTGCGCTCCTGGCGATTCCCATTAGTGAACGAGAAGGTGAAAACCTCCTAAACCTTTGATAGCATTCTGAATGCCTTATACTTAGAAGAGGTGATCAGCCTCTAGTTTGCGACAAGAAGCTTAAAACATCTGCAAAATACCTCAAGGCTTGGTTAGGGGTGGGTGTTAGTTTGACTAACACCCCTCCGATGCCTAAGTTAGTAACCATTTCACAAATACAATGATTAGGGAATTGAAATAAGAATAAAAATCATACCTGATGTTCTTGGAATTCACACAAAGATTTTCTAATATGCCCAGAGGATCCGGAGAGCACTTACATAAAATACAACTTCAAGTGAATCGCATTCCAGGCTCTTGGGAGCAGTTCACCTTCCATAGTAGCCAGCCTGTATGCTCCCTTTCCAGCTTCTGAGTCTATTAAGTAAGGACCTTCCCATTTAGGTGCAAGTTTTCCATGTGCTGGATTGGTAGTGTTTTGAAAAGCTTTCCTGAGTACTAGATCTCCTACTTGAAATCTTCTGACCCTCAAATTCCTGTTGTAAGACTTGGCAATCCTTTGCTGGTATGCTGCCATCCTGAACTTTGCGAGATCTCTAATTTCATCGACTGCTTCAAGATCTTCAAGGAGCTCTTGCTTATTTGCTTCAAAATTCCGGCAGCTCGTTCTTGCAGTTGGCATCACCATTTCAGTAGGTATTACAGCTTCAGATCCAAATACTAAGGAAAATGGTGTTCGACCAGTAGCATTTTTGGAGGTCGTTCTGTCTGCCCACAATACAAAAGGTAGCTCTTCAGCCCACTTCCCTTTCTTGTCTCCTAGCTTCTTCTTGAGATTATTGATGATGATTTTATTGCTTGATTCTGCTTGGCCATTAGCTTGTGGGTGTATGGGAGTCGAAGTTACCATCTTGATGCCCCATGCTTCACAAAAACTGGTCGTCCTTTTACCTATAAATTGAGATCCATTGTCGCACACTATTTCTGATGGGATTCCAAATCTTGTAAGAATATTCCTTTTAATGAAGGAAATCACTTCTTTTTCTCTAACTTGAACAAAGGCTTCGGCTTCAATCCATTTAGAAAAGTAGTCCGTCATGGCCAACATGAAGACTTTTCCTCCAGGTGCTACAGGCAGCTTACCAACTATATCCATGCCCCACTTCATGAACGGCCATGGAGATGATATCGAATGGAGCGGCTCGGCAGGCTGATGAAGGATGTTGCCGTGCCGCTGGCATGCATCACACTTCTGAACGAAGGCCATTGCATCCTTCTTCATAGTAGGCCAGTAGTATCCTGTTCTCAATACTTTAGAAAATAGTGATCTGCCCCCAGTGTGGTTGCCACAATCACCTTCGTGAATATCCTGGAGTACTGCAAGTGCCTCAGGCTGCTCGAGGCATCTCAAGTATGGTCCTGCAAGAGATTTCTTGTATAAGATACCATTTATTATAGAATATGGGATTACCTTTGTTCGAAAGAGCCTGGGATTCTCGTTTTTGGGGACTTCTCCTTCTTGGATAAATCTTCTGATAGGGTCTGTCCAGGATTTCTGAGGATCCTGAGAATCTACCATATCCGGATCTTTATCTGCTGTGATGTCATTAACTTCCTGTTCTTCGATTGCTGGTGTCAGGATGTGAGTTATGGGAATCTTAACACCTTCTGGGATCCTTAGTGATGATGCTAAATTTGCCAAAGCATCAGCTTCTGCGTTTTCTTCTCTAGGCACCTGTGATATGCTGCAATTTTCAAAAGATAATGCTAATTGTTTTACGAGGTCTAGATATTTGGTTAACCTTTCGCCTTTCACTGCATAGGATCCATTAAACTGGTTAGTTAATAACAAAGAATCAATAAAAACTTGAATGTGTTGGATACCCATATCTTTAGCGAGTTGTAATCCTGCAATTAAAGCTTCATATTCGGCTTCATTATTAGTAGCCTTAAATTCACAATGGATAGATAGAGGAATAATGTCCCCCTGTGGCGATTTCAGTAGCGCACCCAATCCTGTTCCTCTAACGTTAGATGCTCCGTCCGTGTACAAGATCCAACTGCCTGAAGCTTCTTCGAGCTGCTTGACCTCAAGTTCAACCTCTGGCAGTATGTCGCTGCTGAAATCAGCCACAAAATCTGCAAGTGCTTGTGACTTGATTGCTGTTCTTGGTTCATATATGATTTCATAGGCACTTAATTTAACCGCCCATTTCGCCATTCTTCCGGACATTTCTGGCTTTCTTAAGACACACTTAATAGGATAGTTAGTTTTTACATAAATAACATGGGTTTCAAAGTAATGTCTTAATTTTTGAGAAGCCATTACGAGAGCTAAAATCAATTTTTCTAAATAAGAATACCTGGTTTCGGCGTCTAGTAATGTTTTGCTTACATAGTATACCGGATGCTGTTGTCCCTCATGATCTTTCACGAGTACAGCGCTTACTGAGCTGCCTGAAACTGCTAGGTAGAGAGATAATGGTTCGCCCTTGACCGGTTGCATTAGAAGCGGAGCAGATGACAAATATTCTTTCAAAGAGCTCAGAGCTGCTTCATGCTTTTCACCCCATTCGAACTTTTTGTTCTTCTTCAATATGTCATAAAATTCTTTGCTCTTCTCTGATGATCTTGATATGAATCTGTTAAGTGCTGCCACTCTTCCAGTTAATCTTTGAACTTCCTTGACATTCGTTGGAGATTTCAAATTTATGATTGCTTGGATCTGCTCAGGGCTGGCCTCTATTCCTCTTTCAGTAACCATGAAGCCCAGGAACTTGCCGGCCCTTACTCCAAAATGGCACTTGGAAGGATTTAATTTCATATTGAACTGGTCCAATATATCAAAAGCAGCTTCAAGATCTCTAGGATGATCCTTTGCTTTTTTCGATTTCACCACCATATCATCTATGTATACCTCCATGGTGTCCCCCAGTTTGTCTTTAAACATCATGTTGACTAGCCTTTGGTATGTGGCACCTGCATTTCGTAAACCAAAAGGCATTGCAATATAACAATAAATACCTGTGGGTGTCATGAAGGCTGTGTCTTCCTGATCCGATGGTTCCATTTGAATTTGTTGAAAGCCCGAAGATGCATCCATAAAAGTTAGCATTTCATGCCCAGCAGTTGCATCCACCATAGAGTCAATGTGTGGTAGAGGGAACGGGTCTTTTGGACAGGCCTTGTTTAGATCTGTGTAATCTACACACACCCTCCACTTACCATTTTTCTTCTGGACTACCACCACATTAGCCAGCCATCGAGGATATTTAACCTCTCTAATCATTTTTGACTTGAGCAGCCTGTCAACTTCTTCTTGGATTATGACGTTTCTCTCAGGAGCAAACTTTCTTCTTTTTTGATGTATTGGCCTGAAAGATTCATCTATACCAAGTTTATGAGTAATAATATCTTTAGATATACCTGTCATGTCTTCATGTTTCCATGCAAATGTTGTGATTCTGGATTTCAACAGGTTCACGAGCTGCTCCTCAGTATCTTCAGGGATATTGGTTCCTACCAGCACTTTGATTTCAGGATCTTCAGGATTAAGTTGGACTTCCTTGATTTCCAGTTCCTTTGTCATCTGAATTCTTCGTGCTGGTTTCTTTAATTGCTATGCTGGCTTGGACTTGATGGTATTCTTCATGGCAGAAGTATAGCAGTCTTTGGCTTCTTGTTGATCACTTAGTATCCTTACAACTCCCCAAGGTGTGGGAAGCTTCACACATTGATGATAGGTAGATGGGACCGCTTTCATGTCATGGATCCATGGCCTTCCCAAGATTACGTTGCAACAAGGAAGAGAGTCAATAACGCAGAATTTCTGCATGGAGTTGACTCCTTCAATGTAGACGGGAAGTCTGATGTCTCCAACCGTATGCTTGGTTTCTCCACTGAATCCTACTAATACCGAGGATCTTGGAATTATTTCTTCTTCTGGAATGCTCATCTTTTTAAGCACGTCCAATTGAATGATGTTGACTGAACTGCCGTTGTCTATCAGGATCCTGCGAACATAATGGTTAGCAATACATAACGTAATTACCAGACTGTCGTGGTGAGGATCCTGGATGTCCAGCTTATCAGTTTCGTCGAAAGAGATGACTCTGTCTTCAGTCAATATTGCGTTCTTCTTTGGACGACTGCCTTGATCCATCTTGGCCTCCTTAGCATGCCTCTTTGCCGATGAGAAAGAAGTTCCGCATATGTCGGATCCTCCCGAGATGAAGTTGATTACTTTAGCATCTGCTGGTGGCGACTGAGCTCTTTTGGGCTGCTCGGGAGCTTCTTGAGTTTTACTTTTCTTTCTGCCGAATAGTTCTTTGAGATGCCCCTTGCTGAGCAGGTAACTGATCTCTTTTCGAAGGGCTATGCAATCATCTGTTAAGTGCCCAAAGTCTTCATGGTAGGCACACCATTTAGACTTATCTTTCCATGATCCTTGTTTCTCTGATTTTCTTGGCCATCTGGCTTTATCACCTAGATCCTGCAAGGCACATAACAAACCACTCATGTCAACTGAAAAGCAATAATCAGATACCTTTGGGAAGTTTTCTTCGTCGTCTTCCTCTTCAACTTCGTTGACCCTTGGATTATCATTACGATAATAGGGTTTGTTTCTTTGTTGTTTTCCGGGAGAGCTTGTCCTTCTGCCCGACGTTTCTTCACCTCTTTTCTGGATCTTCTTATCGTCTTCCAACCTGATGAACCTTAGTGCCCTTGTTCTGACTTCATCAAGGTTCCTGCAAGGAGTCATAACCAAATCATCATAAAAGCGAGAGTCTCCTCTAATTCCCATTTTGAAAGCTTCTACAGCAGCGGCCATGTCTAGGTTGGGGATATCCAGAGCTTCTCGGCCGAATCTGGCTACATAATCCCTTAAGGACTCGTTGGGCTTCTGAACTATCCTGTATAAGTCACCTGTGAGCTTCTCAAAGCTCCTGCTGCAAGAAAACTGGTTATTAAACAAGTTAACTAGATGGGGAAAAGAAGTAATGGTATTAGGAGGGATACTGAGCAGCCATTTTAAGGCTGGTCCTGTCAACGTCGAGCCGAATCCCTTGCATAGGCAAGCTTCTTTGATGTTTACAGGTATGGGATTGATTTCCATTCGTTCTCTGTATTGTGCCACGTGCTCCTCAGGATCCGTGGTCCCGTCGTAGAGTTTCATGTTGGGGGTCTGGAATCTTTTTGGTATCTCCACGTCACAAATGGGCCAAGCAAATCTAGAGACTCTGTGGCTGCCGGCCGGCACTTCAGGAATCGGACGAATGACGCCAGGAACACTTGAGATCATGTCCTTTAATCTCTGAAGTTCCCTAGCAATAGTTGGGTTGATACCTGCATCCTGCACAGTTCCTTGGTTAGGGTTAGCATAAAAATTATCAAAGTTGTTACCAGCTCTGGAAGTTTGAAGATGGATCTGGGGTCCATATTCAGCATCTCTGAGGATAGTCGGCTCAGTTGTGGTTCCCATTTGCATGGGGATGAAGTCTCCCTCATGCATCTCCTGAGATGAACCCGGGAATGTGCCTGCAGAGACAGTAGGATTAGAAAATAAGGATCCTTGAGGATCCTGAGCAGCTCGGAAGCGGCTCCGATATTGTTGGAATGGCTGAGATGAAGATCCCTGAAGCGTCTGAGTAGTAGGTGCCGCTGAGTACTGACTCCAAGGCTCATAAAGGCTCGTCGTCGCAAACCGCTGGGGTTGAGATATAGGTTGTTGTATCGAGGCTGGCGGCACCTGATGGCTCGAAAACCCGGCTGGTTGCTGGCTCGAGCATATCGGCGGCTGCTGACTTCTGTATCCGCCATAGTGAGATTCTGGGAGCTGCTCGGAGTAGAATCCAGAGTATTCCTGACCTATCACCCTGGAGGTCTTCTGGTGCTGAGAGCCCGAGGACCCTGCAGTAGTAGCTGTTGCAATACCTGACTTTGGAGCAGTAGAGGGATTTGCTTTCTGTTTCAGCTGCTCCGATATTTCCGGAGAGTCGAAACCAAATGATTTTGGCATTAAAGGACTGATTTCCTCTACCGGTTTCTTTGATTTTTTCAATTCCATGATCTCCTTCATCATTTTCTCGTTGGTTTTGGCTTGCTCATCCACATGAGACTTCATCTGCCTGATCAAAACATAAAGATCGTTATTAGAAATAGCAGAGTCAGCGGACGTACCTTGAGATCCGGTGAAAGTAGGATATTCCATTCTTTTAGCGTCGGTATCAGTCACTTTCTTCAACATTGGGGGAAGACCAGTACTGACGGTGGGCTTAGAGGATGGAATGGATTTTGAAGTAAATTTTGGTTGGGTCGACATTTTCGAGAATCAGTTAGGGGAAGAAGATCAAGGCTGTTAATCGAATTCAAACACCGTTCGCCCCACGGTGGGCGCCAAATTGTTTTGGTCAAAAACTGCCTAAGCAATTAGTTGATCAAACTTTGTAAGTGAGGTAGCGTGTTTGATGTAAAATAAAGATGAAAATGCAAATGTAAAGGTTGACACGAGGATGTAACGAGGGAAAATCCAGGAATCCTTGAGTATCCTCAAGGAGCCTAGCAAAAAACCTCGGGGGCCGGTTCAAAGTACCTGCCTCCTAAAACTTTTATATAATGAACGTTTTTGGTACAAAGTAAATGAGCTCGAAATCTAAGTGTAGCAGAGAGTTGTGATCGTAAAAGGTTGTGTGTGTGTGTAAGCCTAGAGCTCCGTTTAAATACAAATTACATCATAACAACATCCCCTAAAAACTAGCAACTAACTCCACGTTCTCCAATTAGCCGTTCGAAGTCCACTTAGTCCACGTTTCTGTTAGTTGACCGAGTCTTTAGGACACGTGATCCATGCTTGAGTCATCCTGCGAATAACGAACAAAAAAGGAAAGCAATAGTTAGTCGTGAAATATAATTCAGGATCCTTACAGTGATGTGCTTGCGAGCTGATGTGAGCTGCTCATAATCTCCTGAATCCTAGTACCAACAGGTTTCATCACTTTTCATCTCAAGACGCAAGAGTTTGGTCTTGATGGTATATTCTCGAGATTGGGTGTGCGGGGCAAAGGCTCTTTCAAGGTTGTTCCAGATATCACGTGAGGTGTATCCCTTAACGTGATGAAAGGCTTCTTCAGAGATGGTGGTGATAAGTAACATGCGAATGTGTGCATCATTCGCAATCTAAATAGGATGGTCCGGATTTGGTTTGGTGGAAGCAGGAACGGCATTGTCGCCAGTTCCGGTGGCTGGGGTGGTGAAGTTGGTGGCGGGACACGGTATGGATCCGTCTATATAACCGAATAATCCGTTTGTGATAAGAAACGGTTGTATCATGGTTTTCCAAAAACCATAGTTTTTGGTTTTTAGGGTGAATGCAAATTTGTGGGTGTTGTGAGAGGTTTTATCTTGGGTGGAAAAGGGGGTGAGTGAGGCCATGAGAGTGATCGGAGAGGCAGAGGGGCTGCCGGAATTTTTTCAGACGACGGAGGAAGGTGGGAGGCGGAGATTGACCCTGTTAGGGTTTCCCTGCTTTGGCTCTGGATACCAAAATAGAAGATTGTGATTGATTTTCGTAATGAATTCCCTGAATACAATGAGGACTACCTAATATATAGAAATACAATTACACTAAGCACCCTCCAATATTATTAATTAACATATTGTCTAATATGAAACAACTAGAAATGTCAAAATTTGGTGCAATTTTGATATGTGTTTGATGACTAACGGGGAGAAAAAAGCCCGTTGCAAGTTGTGTGGCAAATGTTTTAGCACGGAGGCAAACTCAACATTGAAAAACCATATCGAAAAAAAGTATTGTAAAATGTTGAAAGTTCAACCAAGTCGAGGTCAAACTTCAATGACAAATGAAGGAAACATTTGGGCTTACAACCTTGAAGCGACCCGGGAGCAAATGACACAATTTGTGATCCAAGAAAGCTTGCCATTCAACCATTTCGACAACGAACGCTTGACTCGACTCATCCAACGAAACCTTTAACCGCGTTATACTCATGTAAGTCATGCTACCCTTAGACGAGATTGTTTAAAAATATGGAAAAAAGCTAAAAATGAATTAATTTTAGGTTTTGAAAACTTACAAACCGGTGTTAACTTAACCAGTGATGTTTGGTCTAGTCCGCACGGTTCACCGGACTCATATATTTGTGTTACCGCGCATTGGCTAAATCCCGATACATGGCAAATGATGAAACGCACAATTGCTTTTGAATTATTTGATTATCCTCACACGGGCCATAATATTTTTCAAATGATAAGTCAAGTGATCCAAACACATAAACTTGAAAATAAAGTTTTTTCAATTTCTTTCGATAATGCTTCTAATAATACCCGTGCTATCGAACAACTTAAATTAAAATATAAACCGATTTGTCAAGGTGCTTTTTTTCATAGTAGATGTGTTGCACACATCATCAACTTAGTCGTGCAAGATGGGCTACGAACGATTGAAAAAATTAAGGAGTCTTTTAAAGAGATGTTACGTGATATTTTTAGTTCAAATGCAAGACATAGTAATTATCGCAAGTTTTGTAAAGATGCAAATTCCCCATGCTTAGGTCCGAATTGGGACGTACCTACAAGGTGGAATTCAACATGTAATATGTTTGAAAAGGCTATTAAACAAAAAAGTAGTTTAAAAGCTTATCATGACGTTCTTGCGAACCGTCGTTCCATCACATCATTTCCTCAATCTAGTTGGAGTGTTATTGAAGATATAAGCAAAATGCTACATGTTTTTAAAACCGCAACTACCTATCTTTCGGGAGTATATTAACCCACGAGTCCACATGTACTTAACCAATTATATTTAATGTGTCATGCATTAAACGATTTCTCATTTAAAGGCTCACCATTTACCAAAATGATACCACCAATGAAAGAAATTTTTTTAAAATATTTCAAAGAAATGCCTCCGGTAATTACTTGTGCTGCCGCATTAAACCCTTGTCTTAATGTGTCGGGGGTTGAATTGTTACTTGAAAAAATAACTTACGATTTGGATTTGCTCGATAGCGATCCAACTTTTTATGACACTTTAAAAGTTAAAAATTTAACAAAGATTTAGCAAATCTGTTTGATGTTTATTTACAAAAATATGGCACAACATCAAATATTCACGTGGCTATGAGAAATGCGAATGAATCAAGTGCAAGCACTCAAGATCCATTATTTTCATTATATAATTGTTTAAGTGAATGAAAATAGTAAGCATCAACGAGGTAACACTCCAAGTAGCGAACTTGGGCGGTATGGTGGGATGGATTTTTTATCGGGTATGAATCCGAATGATTTTGAAAATTTTGATTTGTTGGCTTGGTGGAAAGGTAAGGAAGATCAATTTCCGATCCTATCCGCCATGGCCCGAGATTTACTAACCGTCCAAGCTTCCACGGTAGCTTCGGAATCCGCCTTTTCCGTTAGTGGCAGAGTTATCTCGTTACGAAGAACAAGACTCACATCGGAAGCGGTAGAGATGTCCATTTGTTTGAAGGATTACTTGGACGCGGCACACCGTATACAACATGTAGCTTCACTTGAAGGCGAATTAGCGTATGAAGCCGAGATATACGAGGACGAGGTTGAAGATCAAGAAATGACCGAAGTTGAAGACATCGACTACCAACCCGAACTGGACACCGAAGAATAATTTCGAAATTCCACTATGGCTTTTTTCCAATTTGCTCACCTAAGAATCTAAGACGTCAAGCACCGACTCACTATTTCCAATTTGGTTTTGCTTCCACTTTGTTAGTTTGTTTCCAGTTATTTGGCTTTTTATTTCTAGTTCTATTTCATCGATCATATTTTATGCTATGTTCGAACTTTTGATGGGATAAAATAAATCAAAGCTTCTTATTTATTTAGGTGTCCTTATATTGTTATGACCGCCTTTGGTGTTGGTGCAATTTTATGCACTAACAGAACTCAATCCTATACAAATAGAAGTATTACATGTTTAGTTTTACTAATACTTGTAGCCTTTGGTGTTCAAGCTTTAGAATTCTAGTAATGTAATTTTAGCCAACTTTTTTTTCTCTTATATTAAGGCTTATGTTTTGTTTAGTTGATTATTTGAAAGATTAAAAAAATCCGATTTTTTTTTTACAAACCGGTTCAACCTAAACCGGTTTCAAACTGAACCGATTCAGCTCTATAGGTTTAGGGTTTTGTTGCTTAAAATCGGTTTGTAACCCAAACCGATTTTGGTCAAACCGGTTCTGACCAAAATTGACCAAACCGATTTCGGTTTACAACCCGAACCGGCTTGAAAAAAAACCGGTTTTGTACATCTCTATCCTCAAACCACAAAACAACCACATGTATATTTCATTTAACACAACCACATGTATATTATACGAAATCAGTATGTTGTCTTTTGTGAGAATGTAATGACAACCTATAAAATTTAAGTTTGAGATCAATGTCTCCTATAAAAGCATCAAAACTTTTTTTAAAACATTAATCTTACTATATTTTTTAGTAAGTTTTTAGGTTCAGAGTAAATCATTTTAATCATATAATGTTTTTTGATATTTTTAATACAAATCCAACTTAATGTATATTACCTTAGTAATATACATATCATCCAAATTAACTAATAAGAGATGGTGACCTGCCCCTGTATTACGACGGGCCACTCTTTATGATTATATGATTAGTAGTTTTTATAAGAATTTTTTGTTGTAGAAAAAGTCATTTTCTTATGTCCTTAAGTATGAATTCATCCTCGGAAATACATGTATATTTATGAGAAATGAACAATTAGACCAAAAAAGATGAAATCAGTAATGCTTATCCAGTTAGGGAAATTCACCAGAAAGAAACTGAGAAATCACACAATTAACAACTGAAACTGTGTAGGAATTAAAGTAATTAATTAGTGACAAAATCCAGGCTCTTATTCCTCTTATGGTCAAAGTTATACCAACATCATTTGACCTAAAAATACCTGTAGAAAATTCGGTTGAGGAACAAAATACATGTAAACTAAAGAAGACAAAAACATAAGCTCATAATATATAGTACAAAATCTGGTCAACAAAATAATGAAACTTGACAATCAAAAAAAATAAGTAATAATTTTAACCCATTTTGTATGTTGATTGTTTCTAGCCCTTCAATAAACAGGTGCAGGATTGCTAACCCAACCTGTTGTCTGTCCCTGGTGTCCAAAATCATCCAAAACTATATCATATAACAAAAACAACTATTCTAAGTATTCATATTCATCTCTTGACCTTAATTGTACTATGTTAAATGTAAACTGATGGAGTAAACTTAGCAACCACCAATGGGAACATAGGCTTGATAACTGTAGAAACCTTGGTCCTCGACCGGACGGATGTAAAGGGAGCCCGGTCCGGCAGGGCAAATGGCTTCTGGGAAGTTGGAGAGTCAAGCCGCTCCGGCCTGGAGCGCCTTGGATGCTTCGGTACTGTCGCCTAAGATACCTGTCACGAAGGGAGAGTTAGAACATAGGAGGGAGATTATCCTCCGGCTCAGACTGGGACTGACAGGCTCATCATTGCCATCCCAGGTCTACCCTCGTGAATAAAGGATGTGTGTGTGGGGAATGGGGATGTCTACTCTGCCGTACGGTCAGGAGAGACGTTTTAGTGCCGGAGCTAGTTGTAGTCCGGAGGGATTAAGTGTCCTCCCCCAAGTGGTTGGGGGGGTATTTATAGTGACTTACCTTTGTCTGATGCGTCATTAATGCCTCTGGCGGCTAACGGTATGGGCGGGCGCAGTAGGTGTGTAGCCTACAGTCCCATTTTGGGTAAAGCGGCGCATGATTGGCTGATGATGTTCCAATCATTGCCTGTTCTTGTCACTCGAGGTGGCCGTGCGGCCGACTCAAGTAGGTCGTGTAACACCTAGAGTGGGTGCTTGGTTCGGCCTGATGAGGGATGGTTCCTGATATTCGGCCGGACCGGACCCACGTCATCAGCCCCCCAGGCCGGAGTGTCGCTGTCACGTGGCGGTGCTTCGGGCTTTTCCTTCTTACTGGGCCTGGATGGGCCGGGCTTCCGGGCCCTTTGCGCTGGTGTGCGCTGATTGGTTGCTGGTCTGGTAACCGTCCCGTCAGGAATATCAACCGTCGCCCTCCATATAGCCTATATATAGCCGAGTGTAACTCCCTTCGGTCATATCGTCTTCTTTCCATACTTGCTGCCATTCTTGCCGAAAACGCTACTTGCTTTCATACCGCGCGGTACGTTACCCTTTTCATTGTATTTCGATTTCTTACATCATGGCCGATAGTACTAAGTCCGACATGGACGTTCAATTTAGTTGCCTTACTCCGAAAACCCTTAGCGCCGAGGTAGCGCGGTATGGTATACCTCTAGAGCTGCACCCTACCTTGCCGGAGAGAACCCACACTATCCGGGATTGTCCGCCCGGTAAGATTGGGCTTTACCTCCATCACTTCAGCTTTGCTCACCTTCGTCTTCCCTTTACCATTTTCTTTCGCAACCTTATCCGAGCCCTCCGTGTCGACATCCGGCAGCTTCCACCCTTGGCCGTCGCGCGGATAACCCAATTTGAGATCGCTTGCTGGGCGTGCGGGACGAAGCCTACCGTTAACCTTTTTAGGCAATTTTTTCGCCTGAACCATCAGGGGGATTGGTACCTTATAGAGGTTGCCCGCCACGCGGGTGCCGTTCGGTTATTCACTCCTCCCACCAGTCTGAAGCTCTGGAAGGATAAGTTCTTCTGGGTGGATGACGTTTGCATCGGCCCGATGCACTGGAGAAAGCCGGAGGAGGACTTGGTGCCGTACGACGTGTTCAAGCTCCCTCATGACACGGTTGGCCGTGCCACTCTGATTGCGAACAAAATGCCTCATCGCAAGCAGGCCGAGGAGGTCTTGGTTATGGCCGGCATGAGTCGTAACTGGCTAGGGTTGCTCACCGACCCTTGTTTTAAAATGAATGGGGCCGGTACGGTTCCTTCTTGTTGCTGCTGTTCTGTCTTTTTTTTTTTTTTTTTTTTTTTTACTGACCCTAACTTCCTTTTCTTTGTGTAGAGATGGGTCTTCTGGATTATCTGAAGCTGCCGTCTACTCTTGAGGTTGAGCATACAACGAAGCCGGTGCCCGAGGGGCAAGATACTGTTGTGAAGGCTACCGAGGAGAGGAGGTTTACTGATTTTGTTGTAAAGGACGGGGAGAAGGTGATCGCTGGAAAAGATTTGGGTGGTGCTTCCCACACCCTTATTGAAGAGCAAAAAGCCGAGCGGCGTCGGAAACTGGCGCAGCAGCAACGTGCTGATGTGGCCAAGGGTAAGGCCACCGCACCGTCTGGAGGTGCTTCCGGCAAAAGGAAGAAGGCCGCCTCTAAGAGGTCTTCTAAGCCCAAGAAGAAGAAAGCTGGCACCTCCACCTCTCCCGCATTGGTGGATGAGTCTTCTGATGAAGGGTCCCCGGATCCTACTTACCAGGCTGGGGACGAGTCCGTGGAGGATTTGGACATAATCCACAATACCGACTCCGATGCTGAGGGGCCGAAGGATGATGGCGGCCGTCCGGGGGGCGATGCCTCTCCCACATCCAGTGAGAGGCGCTTTGCCCATGCGCTTGAGACTGGCGGCGACTATACGTCGGATATAGTCGGGCGGAGATTAAAGCCTGGCATGGGCAAGGGTGCTGATGCCATTGCCAAGGCCATGGCAGCTGGTGACATGTCATCGCCGCACGGCTCTGATAAGAAGACAGAGCCCGAGGAAGATAGTGAGTCTTCCGCGGCCGACCCCGATGCACCCTATGTGCCTTCCTGGAAACTGCGGGTCGGGGATGTGTTATCCACCCCTAGGAGGGCTTGGGACTTTGTGCAGCATGCCGTTCCGTCCGGGGCGGTGTCTGCGGCGGAGGAGGACAACGACATTGTCGCTATGAAGAGGACCGCGCAGCGCCTGGCTCAGTCCTTCGTTCAAACTCAGGACCTTATCCATCGCCACGCCGAGCATCGGAACACTATTCGCAACTTGAAGAGGGACCTAACGGCGCGAGAGGCGGAGTTGGACGAGAGTAAGTCTCGGTCGGCCGCCTTAATCACTGATGAGATAAGGAAACTGAGGAAGAGGGTGGAGCAGGTGACGGGGGAGAAAGCCGCCGTTGACAACGAACTTGTTGTTGTTAACGGCCGTGCGGCTAATTTGGAGAAAGCTTTGGCGGAGGAGGGTGAGCGTCGGAGGGAAGAGGTCTCGGCCCGAGTTGTCGAACTGGAGACTGCTAGGAGGGAGAAAGCTGCCGTGGAGGCCGAGCTGGAGGCCCTGAAGAGGGATAAAGCTGGGGTTGACGCCGAGCTGGTCAGAGCTCACGCAGTTGCTGACTCTGCGTGGGCAGATAGGAAGTGGCTGGTGGCGGAGGGCTTTCAGCACGTCATCCTAAGGCTGTTGAAGAGCCATGAGTTTGAAAGTAAGCTGGGAGCCGTGCAGCAAGCTGTGATGGATGTGGGTACCGCCCAAGGCATCCAGACCGGCCATGACTTTGCCAGCTCGGGGTATGCCCTTGCTGACATCCCTGCCGTGCGGCCTAATGCCGCTACAGACTTGAAGGAGGCGGTTACCGTTTTTGAGCAGCACAAATATCCCTACCTGGAGGAGCTTGCCAGCCTTGCCTCTGAACCTCTCGAAGTTATTCAGGCTTTGGAGCCTAAGGCCGCGCCAGAGAAAGTGGTGGAGAAGCCGACCCCTGATCCTTCGGCGCAAGCTTGACGTCCGCCACCGCGCGGCTTTTGTAATTGTCTATTTTCCCTTGTATAGTTCTTGTAATTTCCTTTGGCTTCGGCTTTGTATTGTAAATCTTTATTGTGAATGAAATCCTGCAAGGTTGAAATGCAATGTAATGTTTTCAGCCGTTCGGCTTTTATTTAGCATGTGTTAGACTTAGCTGTTTGTTGTTTATTTCAAGCCGTGTGGTCTTTATGATATGTACTTGTGTTAACCGTATTGGCCGTCCGGCCTTTATTATATTTATATTTGTGTTGGCTTGTTGGCCGTTCGTGGTTGTACACCCACTTTGTTTTACTCCGTTCGGAGGTATAGCGCTTTTAACCATGGTAGTTGTGGTCCCATTTCGCTGTTTGGTAGGGCCCTAGGCCGTTAGAGCCCAGTGGCCCGTGCAGCGTGTTTTGGGTCGCCCACTGTAGGGTAGGGTTCTGGTCCGGCTAATCCGGCCCGTCTCCCTTTGTGTCCCAGCCTTCGGTTGGCCTGTCGAGTGTCTGCCGATGTTAATTACCGCGCGGCCGCGTGTGGCCGCATGTATGGTAAGTTTGGTTGTCGGGCTTAAATTAGTTTGTAGGGTGTGTCGCCCCGTTAAGCGTTTGCTTTGCAATAAATTGTTGTAACAAAATTTCGTAACAAAATGCCGACCGGCTTACTGAATGAAGTACAAATTACAAACAAGTGTTGCGCGATAATAGTAAGTTTAAATATAACACTTCTTCAGTTGCATGCCGTTCCAGTGCCTGGGTACGGCTTTTCCATCGAGAGTTGCGAGCTTGTACGACCCTTTCTGGTGAGCTTCCCGTATCTGGTACGGTCCTTCCCAGTTAGGGCCGAGTTTACCCTGTTTCTCCTGTCTTGAAGCTTCATTGTTTCGGAAGACGAAGTCGCCCGGTCTGAAGGTAGCTGGTTTCACTTTGGCGTTGTAGTACCCTTCGATTTTCTTTTTGTACCGCGCTTCGTTGATTGCGGCCATATTTCGCCGCTCTTCGGTTAGGGATAGGTTTACCAGCAGCTCGGTGTCATTGGTTTCCTCATTCATTTCCAAGATTCGCTGCGAGGGCATTCCTATTTCTGCCGGGATTACCGCCTCCGTACCGTAAGTTAGGCTGAAGGGGGTGTGCCCGTGACTCGTCCGTTCGGTTGTTCTCATCGCCCATACGACGCTTGGCAGTTCCCTTACCCAGTTCTTTCCTTCGGTCCCCAACCGTGCCTTTATTCCCGTTACTATGCTCCGGTTCGTTCTTTCTACCTGGCCGTTCGACTGAGGATGGGCGACCGAAGTGAAGATCTGTATTATTTGCAACTCTTTGCACCATGCCCGGAAGGGATTTTCCGCAAACTGCTTCCCGTTATCCGAAACGATCTTGCCTGGGAGGCCGAAGCGGCAGCATATGTTTTCCCAGACAAAATTTATCATTTGTTTGCCCGTGATGGTTGCTAGTGGCCGCGCCTCCACCCACTTAGTGAAGTAGTCCACCGCGACTACCAGGAATTTGATTTTTCCTGGCGCCTCTGGGAATGGACCTACGATGTCGATTGCCCACTTATGGAACGGCCATGGTGACGTCACCGGTATCATCTCGCGCTTAGGGACGCGCTGGACGCTGGCATGCACCTGGCACCCCCTGCATTTTCTAATTTCTTTCTCTGCGTCCGAGTACATGGTTGGCCAGTAGAAGCCAGTGTTCAACATTCTTGTGACGACCGAGCGGGGTCCCGAATGGGTACCGCAGATGCCACGATGGAATTCCTGAATTACGTATAGCCCCTCGTCTTCCGTGAGGCACCGCAGCAATGGTTGTAAGTAGGCCGTGCGGTAGAGACGACCGTCCTTCAGTGTGTAGTTCACTGCTTGCAGGCGTAGCTTGTTTGCCTCCTGGTTGGACGTTGGCGTGGTGCCATCCGTCAGGTACCTGACGAACGGTGTCATCCAGGAGTCCGTTTGAGTGTTCACGTCGTTAACCTCCATCGGCTCTCCCATGGGTGTGGTGATTACTTCCACCGGTATTTGTTTCGTCAAGTGAGCGAATGCCAGTGAGGCTAACTTGCTGAGTGCGTCAGCTTTCTTATTTTGGCCGCGCGGTATCTGGATGATTTCGAATTCCAAGAATGAGGATGCGATAGCTTTTACGCAATCAGCATACTTTTGCAGCGCGGCTTCTCTTATTTCGAATTCTCCTTTTACCTGATTCGCGACCAATAAGGAATCCACCCGTACGGATAGCTTTCTTACCCCCATCTTCTTTGCTAACCTCAGCCCTGCCAGCAGGGCTTCGTATTCTGATTCATTGTTTGTGCTTGGGAATTCAAGCCTAATGGCGTAGGTTACTTCTACGCCGCACGGGTCGATGAGTACGAGGCCCGCACCAGAGCCATCCTTGCTAGATGCTCCGTCTGTGTACAGTGTCCAGGCGTCCGAACCTGTGACCGCGGGAGGTAGCATCGGCGTCGCGGGGGTCTCTTGTTCGGTTTCTTTGCTGTCGAGCTCCGTTATGAAGTCTGCGAGGACTTGGCCTTTTATGGCCGTCCTTGGCCGGAATTTCAAGTCTAGCTCGCCGAGCTCGATTGCCCATTTTGCGAACCGGCCGGACGTCTCAGGGCGTTGTACTATTTCTCTCAGCGGATAGTTGGTTAGTACACATACTCTGTAGGCTTGGAAGTACCGTCGAAGCCGCCTGGTTGTGTGGACCAGAGCGAGCAGGAGCTTTTCCAACTTCGAATACCTTGTCTCCGGGTCGGCCATTGTTCGGCTGACGAAATACATGGGTATCTGCTTGTCGCGCCGTTCGGCGCACAGGACCGAACTTAGTACTTTCTCCCCCACAGCTAAGTACAAGATAACCTCTTCGCCTGCCTCCGGCGCGGTGAGCGATGGCAGTTCTGCCAGGGTTCTCTTGAGCGCCTGAAAGGCTGCTTCGGCCTCCTCGGTCCATAGGAAATCTTCTTTATCGGTGCACCTTTTCAAAACTTCGAAAAATGGGGCGGATTTTTCCGCTAGCTTGGAGACGAAACGGTGCAGGGCGGCCAACCTGCCGTTTAGGCACTGAAGTTCTTTTAGCGATTGGGGGGACCTCATATCCAGTATCGCCTTGACTTTTGCTGGGTTTGCCATGATGTTCTGGTCTGCTACCACGTGGCCTAGGAATCTTCCTTGCTTCATACCGAACGAGCATTTCGCTGGATTTAGTTTCATGTTGGCCGCGCGGAGGTTTGCAAAGGTTTCCTGGATGTCATTCAGTAGTGTGTCTTCTGTCTGGCTCTTTATGACCAGGTCGTCCACGTAGGCCTCCATGTTCCGACCGATCTGTTCTTTGAACACTTTGTCAATTAACCTCTGGTAAGTTGCCCCCGCGTTTTTCAGACCGAACGGCATCTTGGTGTAGCAGAATGTGCCCTTATCGGCATGGAACGCTGTTTTTTCCTCGTCTATTTCTGCCATCTGTATCTGGTGGTAGCCCTTGTACGCGTCTAGAAAGCATTTAAAGGTGTATCCAGATAGTGCGTCCACTTTTGCGTCTATTGTTGGCAACGGGTAACAGTCTTTGGGGCAAGCATCGTTGATGGCTGTAAAGTCTACACACATTCGCCACGTGCCGTCCGACTTTTTTACTAGAACGGGGTTTGCCAGCCAAGGCGGGTATTGCACTTCCCGCATGATGCCCGCCTTTACCAACTTGCTCACCTCATCACCCACCGCTCGGCATCGGTCTCGACCCATCGTCCGCTTTCTTTGAACTACTGGCTTGTGTGCCGGATCTTCGTTCAGGTGATGTTCGGTGATTTGCCGGGGCACGCCTGTCATGTCGGACGGTGACCATGCAAACACGTCCACGCTGTTCCTCAGTAGGTAATACAGCCGCTTTCTCCCCTCGACGCTTAGCTCTTGGCTGATTGCTACCGTTTGGTCCGGGTAGGCATCGTTGATGACGCAGTTCTCGCTGTTTTCTTCGACTGCCGCGACTAGGGTGTGTGGCCCTCTGTCGGACATCAATGTGGCCACTCCCAGCCTGGTGGGGAAACGGATCATTCCGTGTGCCGTGGAGACTACGGCGCCGAAGGCCACTATAGCCGGGCGGCCTAAGATGATGTTGTAGGATGATGACCCGGCGACTATTATGAACGTAAGCCGCTCGGTTCGTGCCATTCTTTCGCCAGCCATGGTCACTTCTAGCTGTATTTGCCCGCGTGGTAATACTTTTTCGCCACTGAATCCGACCAGCTGTGTCTTGCAGGGTTGGATATAAGCACGGATCCTTGCTGGTAGCTTCATGAAGCAGTGCTCGTACATGATGTCGGAGGCGCTACCCCCGTCTATGTACATCCGGTGTACTTTGTAATCCTCCACCTGTGCCGTGATGACCATTGGCTCCAATGTGGGCTGCACGTCGCCGAGCGGTGGGAAGTATATTGGCCTGTTAGCCCACCATTCGTGATTAACTTTTGGCCGCTTCAGCTGTCTTGAGTGTACCATCAGGATTACTTTTTCTTCTCTTTCCTTCTTTGGCTTTTTTTCCTCTTTCACTTCCCTTACTAAGTGTGCCAGCTCGCCTGTTTTCACGGCTTTATCGATTTCTTTCCTCAGTTGGTGACATTCGTTGGTGTCGTGACCCTTATCGCCGTGGAATTCACAATACTTATCCATGTTCCTGTTAATGGCTTTGTCGCCCATCGGCCTTGGAGGCTTGAAGCTGAACCTGGCTTCCTCTGTCTTCAAGATTTCCTTTGGGGTTTTGAGTAAGCCTCCATGGCCCTGTCCTCTGTCGCCTAGCCGGTGTGACATGCCGGGCGGGCGTTCGTAGGGTGCGAACCCTGTTTTCTTCTCGTGTGTATCGTTCTTGTCGCCTCCGCGCTGCCATGGGCGTTTCTCATTTCTCCCCTGGCCTTGCCTTGGGCCCAATCTTGAGCTGATTGGGCCTCGATTGTCACGCAGCTGGGCGGCTTCCTCACCTCGTAAGAAGGCTTCTGCCCGGTCAAGGGCCTCTTGCATGGTGCTGGGTACCCTGGCACTTAGCTCCTTTATGAGCTGTCTTGTTCGTATGCCATGTATGAACCCTGAAATCTTTTGCCGTTCGTCCACGTTGCCGATTAACATGGACTCTGACTTGAACCTCTCGATGAACGCCCTGAGTGACTCGGAATCTCCCTGGCGGATGTTATGCAGTTCAATGGGGTCTTTTACGCACCGGCGCTGTTGGCCGAAGTGTGTTAGGAACTTAATGCGCAGCTCCTCGAACCGTCGGATACTTCCGTCCGGCAACGCGTTGAACCAAAGTCGTGCAGCCCCCGTTAGGGTTTGCACGAACATTTTGCACCAAACTGCTTCGGCCCACCTCATGATTTCTGCCGCTGCTTTGAAAGAATGTATGTGATCTTCCGGATCGCCGCTGCCATCGTATGTCTTTATTGACGAAGGTAGCTTCGTCTTTGGAGGGCACTCGAAACTTTCCACGGCGCGGCTGAATTTGCTTCTGCTTGGTGGCACGTAAGGTGCAGCGGACATTGGTTGTTCAAAGAAGTCTTCGAAGTTAACCCCGCCGTGCGGCTGTCTTACCCCCTGTGTGTTTGGGACCGAATTGTCGAGTGGTGTGTAGCCACTGACTACTGGTCCCTGTGGGATACTGGTTGCGTCGGTCGTAACCGGACTTGCACCGTATAGCAGTTTCCACTGTTGCATTGCCCATAGGGGAAAATACTCAGGCGGTAGGGCGGAAGTTGGGACTCCTGCACTCATTAGCGGTGCTTGGAATATTGTCCCCGTTGGCTGACCACCTTCTTGATTGAACGTGGGTTGGCCCTGGTTGCTCGTTGTTGCGGCTCGGGCGCTACTTCGCAGGAGGAGAGCCCTGTCAGCCCGGTTAGTCACGACCGTGCTGTCTGTAAATACATTTCGGGATGTGGTCCCGGGAAAGCGACGCCTTTCGGGGGACTCCGGTGGCGTCGGGGTGGCCTCATGAACGTCACGGCCATCCCTGTCGTCTGCCTCATACCCTGTGAAGTCGAGTTGATTTTGGACCCCTTTCAACCTTCTTTCCCGGGCCACTCTCTGCATCATCTGTTGCAGCTGGTCGTAGTTTGCTTCGACCATCTCCGGTGTTATTGTGACCTGGTTGTCCTGTAATGTGCCCTCGGCGCCAGTGTTTGGCGGAGCCGGGGGGGTTGTTTCAGGTATCGAAGACATTGCTATTTTGCCGTGTAACGACGGATGGCGCCAATGTAGAAACCTTGGTCCTCGACCGGACGGATGTAAAGGGAGCCCGGTCCGGCAGGGCAAATGGCTTCTGGGAAGTTGGAGAGTCAAGCCGCTCCGGCCTGGAGCGCCTTGGATGCTTCGGTACTGTCGCCTAAGATACCTGTCACGAAGGGAGAGTTAGAACATAGGAGGGAGATTATCCTCCGGCTCAGACTGGGACTGACAGGCTCATCATTGCCATCCCAGGTCTACCCTCGTGAATAAAGGATGTGTGTGTGGGGAATGGGGATGTCTACTCTGCCGTACGGTCAGGAGAGACGTTTTAGTGCCGGAGCTAGTTGTAGTCCGGAGGGATTAAGTGTCCTCCCCCAAGTGGTTGGGGGGGTATTTATAGTGACTTACCTTTGTCTGATGCGTCATTAATGCCTCTGGCGGCTAACGGTATGGGCGGGCGCAGTAGGTGTGTAGCCTACAGTCCCATTTTGGGTAAAGCGGCGCATGATTGGCTGATGATGTTCCAATCATTGCCTGTTCTTGTCACTCGAGGTGGCCGTGCGGCCGACTCAAGTAGGTCGTGTAACACCTAGAGTGGGTGCTTGGTTCGGCCTGATGAGGGATGGTTCCTGATATTCGGCCGGACCGGACCCACGTCATCAATAACCATGAGTTTGTTTTAATGTATGATTCAGTCATTCAGGTAGGCCAATTAGAACATCCATTACAACAAAGTTGTAAGGTCAATTAGTCCACCTTCCTCTGATTTGATCAAAACAACACACCTATGAAAGGATGAGAAGGAAATTTTAAAATATGTGAACTTTTAGACTAACACAACCCTAAAGTTAATGTAATACTAATATAGCCTATCAACCGGGTCTATTTTGACTTTTGAGAGTGAAAGTAGCTATATTTGACTTTTGAAAATTTCAAGAATAATATTTACTTTGTAGGCATGAGATTGACACATAATTTGAACTGTTTATTACACATTTTAGTTGAAGCGTTATCTAAGTGATAGTAGTTATTATATAGTTTAAATTTTTATAGCTGAATACTTGTACCTTCAACTACACCTAATCCCTGGCCACCAGCATCACCTGTAACAAAAAATCATAAAGTGAGAAGATTTTGTATAGGAAAACACAAAACCAGAAACCTACATCAGACTTTATTGGTTTTTTTTTTCTTTTGTTGAAATCTAGCATCATAGAATTTCATTCTAATATTTTTATTTATTTCTGACTGAAGTTTATATTTTGATTCCCGATTTAGATTTTACTAACTTTGGTTCGGAAGCTATTTTAATTACTCCAAATCTTGGTTATAATTAAAGTTTGATATATGAACAACATTCAATTTTATGATCCAAAATGCAGAAACTTATATAATAAAACATGATTGCATAAAAAAGTACCTTAAAATCGATGCTTAAATTTGAATGATTGATATAGATCGGGATGATGTGGAATTAAAATAATAAACCAAAGCAAGTGCCTCCTGCTTCAATACTTGTTTCTTTAGCCTTTTCCCTGCTAGAAAAGATCAATAATGTAACAATCAAAATATATTGCAGAGGAATTCATTTCTCAACTGGTTTTACTATATTAGGGCTCATCTTAATTTATAAATTTGCACATCAAGGTAAAACACCAAAGAGGCAAGATGTAGCTACGTCGCCAGCGGCTTCATGTTTTCTTCGCAGTTATTAACCCTAGTTGACCGTCAAATATTCAGAACATATAGTCAGTCATCATATCCATCACGACTGTCACAGCAACAGTCGCAAAACCCTAGGCAACGCACATCCCTCATAACTGAGGTGAATCACGGCAGCGAGAAACCCGCAACAACCATCGGTGTAACACAACGGCGGCTACCATTGATGGAGGCAAAACAGAGAGGGACTGAAACAGCCACCATCGGCGCTCAGAACCCTTCTCCAACTAAACCATCGGCATTCACAACCCTTCTCCGATTACTAATTAGTTCTTAGTATATTGTAATATGACCGACTCAAGGAAACGTTCACGTAGAAGTGTGACTTTGAGCCCGGGTGTTCAGACGTCTAAACAGGCACAAATCACTGGCAGGCTTTCACCAACGGTTATCCTTTTACATCATTAATAGCAAAGAAATGTAAATGTAGCTGCTATTTCAAATCCTATAAGTTTACTGATATTCGAAATAGCCTCGAACAAACCGGCGCAAAGTGCAGGTCTCATGCCTTGTATTGTTTATAGAATAGTTTTAATGTAAATTATAAAATGAGGAGTGAATTTTTACCTCATTATGACCCACAAACAGTTTTAATAACTAAAACGTCAATGAAATTTGTTAAAACTATATAAAATGGAAGTCTAAGGGTAAAAGTAATACATTCCCCATTTCCCCATTTCCCCAATCCATTTTTGGTGCCACCTCATCATTCCCCACCCCTTCCCATTTTTCCCAAATTTGTGAGTAATGGTTTCCCCATTTCCCCATTTCCCCAATCACTTTTTTATAATAAAATATTTAAAATAAAATATTAATAAAAACAAATACATTTTATAAATAAAAATTAAATCCTAACATTACAAAAAAAAAAACTCCTAAAATTACTTATTTAATCCTAAAATTACTTATTAAATCCTAAACTTACAAATTAAAAAAAAAAAACTACTTATAACACGCGAAGAGTTTGGCTCGAATTTTTTGAGCGATGGATTTAGCCTCCTCGCTTTGGTCCTTTTCAACCCTATCGAGCTCACGACACATTTGCTCGCGTTCAAGTATTTCGAGTTCTTTCGTTCGTTGTTCTCGAGCTTGTCGTTGAAGTTCGATCTTTTCCCGTTGATACTCGTTAAACGTTTGAAACTCTTCATGGTAAGCTCCACTCGAAGACGCTTTTCCTTTTCCTTTTGCTTTTTCTTTTGCTAAGCGTTTAGCCTTTTGGGTACCCATCGGAAGTGGTTCTTGGGTTGGGCTCTTGGGAGACGATCCACCTACACCGAGGTTGAGATCGAAAGGAATGGATTGGGCTTGCGATGGACTATCGGTGTTGAAGCTCCGATTTGAATCGGATGTTTTGCTTCTTTTAGAAGCACCTTGGTCGTCACTATAGCAACCATCGTCCACCGTAAATGCCCCTCGCCATTTTTGAGAAACTTTCACCACATCCCAAACCTCCAACTTGTCGAAAGCGCCCTTGTTTTCTAGTTTGAATCGATGATGGGCCGCCCTCATAACGTCTTCTTCGTTTTGCCCACTCTTTCGATTACCCAAAATGTGGATGTAGGTGTTGTTGAACTTGGTGACCTTCTTGTTCATGTCGCCCCACTTCGAGTACAATTGATGCTTGGTGCGAACAAAGGTATGTTCAAAACCCTCTTTGAAGTTGGGTGGAGGATAATGTAACAATTGATGCCAATTTGCGGTAATTTTGTTCCAAAACGATTCCCTACTTTGGGCGTCTCCTAAAATTAAAAAAAAGTAAAAAAAATTTGTTAGTAAACTTTAAAAAATGTTAGTAAACTTTAAAAAAAAAAACAAGTTATAAAATATATATTTTACCCGCAATCGAACTCTCCGAGACATCGACCCAACATCTCGCCAACGCCACTTCTTCTTTGACCGTCCAAGGAGTAGGAACCCTTTTTTGTCGGTCGTCGGGTTGAGACGTTTGACCCGTCTTCTTATTTCGTTTGACGGTATGCTTCTTCCTTTTTGTTTGAGCGGGTTGGGTGGGTTGAGTTTCCATGACAATTTCTTCTTGTGAATCGGTTTGGTGGGTTTGGGTGTTTTGGAATTGGGGAAAATCGTCGGTACGAAGATAATCAAATTCCCAACCGGCCGGGGAATCCGCCATCGTCGGTACGTAACCGGCACTTCCAAATGGGTTTTGTTGAGAGGTGGGAGGTTGTTGATCGGAAGGGTTGTAGCTGGAAAAGAAATCGTTGAAGTTCGACATGGTAAAAATTAAAAGGAAGTTGGAGATTTTATAAAATATTGAGAGAGGTTGAAGTTTTTATAAAATTTAGAGAGAAGAAGTAGAAGTTTGGTGTGAAAAGGGGTTGAATGGTGGGGTTTAAATAGGTGGGAGGTGGTAAAAAGTTAAAAAAAAATTAAATTTTTTTAAAAAAAAGGGAAGTAACCGTTGGTGGGGGGGGGGGGGGGCACTCCAACGGCTACCTCCCCGTGTTGTTTTCTTCTCGGCGTCGGTACCCCAGCCCCACTCCCGATCGGTGATCCCGACCACCACGCAGTGGTGTTCCCGAGACCACCGAAGCCACCGAAGACCCCCGATCCCCCCTCTCCCGATCCCATTACTTTCACCCTAAGTAGGCTACTTTGAAAGGTACCTATAAGGGTATGGGTAATACCTCCACCGAGGTGATCGGGAGAGGTGATCGGGGTTGGTCGGTGGCCTCGGTTCGATCGGGAACACCACTGCGGTGGTCTCGGGGTCACCGATCGGTGACGTGGTTTGGGGTACCGACGCCGATGAAGAAAGGGGTGGGGAGAGAGCCGTTGGAGTGGGCCCCCCCCCCCAAACGGCTATTTTCCTTTTTTTTTTTTTTAAATTTTTTTTTTTCAAAAACCCAATATTTTAAACCTTATAAATACCCACTCATTCCAACTCTTTTCTCACACTTTTTATAAATACCCACTCTCTATCACTCTCTTTAAAAAAAAAAATGAACCCCAACCACATTGAACAACCTTCTTCAACCCCTTCTTTTCAAGGCCCCCGAGTGTGTATACGTTGGGATGAAACGCAAGAGTTGGTACTAACACGTTGTTGGGTCGACGCCTCCGAAAAACCGGAGGGAAATAATTTATGGCAAACAATTACAAAAAATTGGCATAAGGAGTTGAACCTCAATCCCGACACCCGATCGAAACACCAGTTAATTGCAAAGTGGAGCCAAGATGTGAACCCGAAAATACAAAAGTTCAACAACATTTTCATCAACATCTCCTCGCAATGCAGAAGTGACCAAAGTGTTTCCGACATTTTGAAGATGGCACAACATCGTTTTAAATTGGAAAATAATGGTGCCTCCTTTGATAAACTTGATTGTTGGGAAGTTGCTCGATCGTCCCCTAAATGGCGAGCGGAGACCCAAGCTCAAGCCTCAAAACCCAACGAGTAATTTTATTTTTTAGGATTTTTTTTTTAATTTGTAATTTTAGGATTTAGTAAGTAATTTTATGACTTTTTTTTTAATTTGTAATGTTAAATTTAATTTTTATTTATAAAATGTATTTGTTTTTATTAGTATTTTATTTTAAATATTTTATTATAAAAAAGTGATTGGGGAAGTGGGAAATGGGGAAACCATTACCCACAAAATGGGGAAAAATGGGAAGGGGTGGGGAATGATGAGGTGGCACCTAAAATGGATTGGGGAAATGGGAAAATGGGGATTGTATTACTTTTAACCTAACCCATTATGAAAAACAAAAAATTACGGTTGTGGCATGGCTTGGTGAAGCCATGCTCACCAATCAATTATCATCGGCCAACTCAAATAGGGTGTTTTTGAAGTCATGTCAAGCCACACCACATGGTATGGTTGTGGTGTGACTTGGTGAACCACATATATATCTGATTTTTTTTTTAATTTGAACAACTTTTAAACAACTTTTATAAAAAAAAATACCACTAATATTAGGAAATTAAACGATACAATACTTGAAATAAAAAAAAAAAGACGACTACAATTTAAAAAAAAAAACTACTTAAAAGTTGCAATCCCATCCGTATTCCTCCGCGATTTCTCTTTTTTGTTGAAGAACAAGTGGAAGGAATTGAGGATCAACATTATTGTGAGATCAATGTACGATTGTTGAGAAGGATGCGGTGCGAAAAAAGCCGGTTGTGATTGGGGTGGAGGATTTGTGTTGGAGGGTTGACCGGTATTTCGAACCTTCGGTTTATATTTTTTGGTGGGAGCGGTGGATTTTTTCGTGAGAGCGGGTAATTTTTTCTTTGATCGATCCATAAATAAAGAATTAGAAGATATGTTAAAGAGGTAGAAGATAGGTGAAAGAAGAAGATGTGTGTAAAAATGTTATAAAATATGGTAGTATTTATAGTGGTAATTGGTAAAAAAGAAAAAAAAATAGCCGTTGAAGGCAACGGTCAAAAAATAACGGGCAAAAAAGTGGGCGGCTCTCGCCGGTTTGGAGAACCCGTCGAAGACCGCAAACTGGAGCCGAGGGAGGGGAACCGCATCAGACGGTGTGGTTGCCGGGATCGAACCGTGCGGTTCATGAGGAGCTGGGCTTGGAGCCGCTCCTCATACCGCCTCCCCTTATGAGCAACTAACAGTTTTGAAACATTCTCTAAAGTCGACCCACTTAGCCATTTTCTAAAGATAAAATTACATATTTTGTCCTTTAACTTTACCCGTTTTTCAACTTTTGTCCTTTATCTTTTTTTGTTACACTCTCTTCCTTAACTTTTTTTTTTCTTTCATCTTTTGTCCTTTTTAACGGGGGCAGCGCATTGAGTTCTTGAAGCAGGTGAGTTATCCAAACAATTTCAGCAGCAGTGTTGGCCATAACCCGATACTCAGATTCACAGCTGGAACGAGACACAGTTGGTTGTTTCTTTGAACTCCATGATATGAGTGTTCCTCCAAGAAAAATAGAGTAACCATAGGTTGAGCGACGAGTTTCAAGGCATCGAGCCCAGTCCGCATCAGAGAAGCCAATTATTGACGCCTTGGTGGATCGTTTGAAGTGAAGGCCGTAGTGAAGAGTTCCTTTTAGATAACGAAGGATACGTTTAACGTTTTGAAAATGTGAGACAGTAGGAGCCTTTAGAAACTGGCTGACTTGATTAACTGCAAACGATAGATCTGGTCGTGTGATTGTCAAATATTGTAGAGCACCCATAATGGATCGATAATAGGTAGGATCATTAATGGCTCTCCCTCAGATGATAAAGACGCATTGGTGGCAAGTGGGGTGTGAGCAGGCTTGGCATCAAGCATCTTGGTACGAGACAAAATTTCCTTAGCGTATTTGGCTTGGCTGAGGAAAAAACCGTTGGGAGAGTGACTTGCTTCAAGACCAAGGAAGTAGCTGATGTTCCCTAAGTCTTTAATCGAGAATTCATTGTGCAGTGTGGTGATAAAGTCTCCCATTTTATAGAATTGGTTTCCTGCAAGGATCAAGTCATCAACATATACAAGAAGATACATAAGACATGAGTCACGATTAAAGATAAACAACGAGGGATCCGCTCTTCTGCATGTGAAGCCATATGACTTCAGGAACACACTCAAGCGATGAAACAACGCACGAGGTGCTTGTTTGAGACCATAGATTTCTTTGTTGAGTTTACACACATGATTGGGATACTTTGGGTCAACGAAGCCAAGGGGTTGCTCCATATAGATGGTTTCATTTAGATTGCCATGGAGGAAAGCATTATTTACGTCAAGTTGGTGCATTGGCCAGTTGTTGATGACAGCAAGGGATAGAACAGTCCTGATGGTGGCAGCTTTGACAACAGGGCTGAATGTTTGAGTGAAGTCAAGTCCGGGAATCTGACTGTAACCTTGAGCAACCAAGCGAGCTTTGAGTCTTTCAATGGAGCCATCTGACCTGTACTTTGTTCTGAAAAGCAACTTAGAACCAACAATGTTACGGTTAGAAGGACGTAAAACAAGAGACCACGTGTTATTTTTGTGAAGAGCTTGAAGTTCAGTATTCATAGCCTCTTTCCATTCCTCCCTTTTTAAGGCAAAAGTGACAGTTTTGGGTTCACAGGAAGAGAAGAGGGCTTGATGGAGCAGAGTGGATTAAGCAAAGTTTGCTTTATACTTGGGTTTACAGATGCCGCTTTTGGCCCGGGTTTGCATGGGATGAGTTCCACGCAGTGGAGGGGGAGGAGGTGGAGTGGGAATGAGGGACGAGGCGGTGGAACTGGTGGTGGTGGATGAGGACGGTAAAGAAGGTGGAGATGGTGATGGAGAGGGGTTAGTTGCGATAGGCGGGTTGGGAGATGAAACCTTGTCCGGGCAGATCATGCATGGAGTGGGCTGGTTGGGAGCATCAACTGGGCCAGGGGAGTTGGGCTCAGGTGAGGGAGTAAGGGATTAAAGATTGGGTTAGTTTTTAGTAGAAGGTGGGCTGATGGAATCGAGTGAGGGGTCAGGCTGATTGTATTCATTTTTATTTGGCCAAGGGGTTTCAAAAAATGTGGTTATAGATAGTTTGGATGGATCAGCGGAAGGAGAGGTGGAATATGGAAAAACTTTTTCATCGAACCGGGCATGACGGGTGATGTAGATTCAGGACGAGAGAGGATTAAGGCACTTATATCCTTTATGTTTGGTGTTGTATCCTAAAAAGATAAATGGTACACTTCGGGGTGCAAGTTTGTGTTCCGAATAAGGGCGTAAAAGTGGGTAAACCCTACACCCAAAAGGCTTGAACATATTGTAGTCGGGTTTGGTTTGAAACAAGATTTCAAATGGCAAGCATCCGTTAAGAGATTTGGATAGAATGCGATTGATGATAAAGACAGCCGTGGAGAAGGCCTCGGCCCAACGGTTTGTATTAATTTTAGAGTGAAATAGCATTGTTAACCCGGTTTCCAATATGCCGGTGTTTTCTTTCGGCCCGTCCATTTTCTTGCAGAGTATACGGCATGAGACTCGATGAAATGTCCCATTAATTTTAAATAACTTTTGTACTTTTTGATTGATAAACTCCGTACCCCCATCGCTTTGGAATACCTTTATTTTTCCTGACAATTGGGTTTGGACAAAGTTGAGGAATATGTTGAGAGCATCATGAAATTCACTTTTTGTTTTAAGAGGATATAGCCAACAAAACCTCGAGTGATCATCAATAAAGGAGGCATAATATCTATAGTTATTGACGCTCGTGATAGGTGATGGTCCCCATAAGTCGCGGTGGACAAGGTCAAGAGGTTGAAGTGCAGGTTTTTCATCATTATTAAGTGGCAACTTATGTGCCTTAGCCATTTGGCATGGAGAGCAAATACCCGGTTTTGGCAAAATAGATGTCAATAAAATTACACCACTTTTTTGTAAACTCTTAATACAATCAAATGAGGCATGTCCAAGTCGTGCATGCCACTCTTCAAAAGATGCTTGCAGGTTTGATGACGTAGCTACAAAAGCTTTATTTTTATTATTATTATTGAGGACATAGAGTCCACCTTCACATCGACCTTGCGCCAAAACTTTCTTGGCCAACCGATCCTGAATATAAAAGATTAGGTGAGAAAAAATCACATCAACATCATTGGTTTTGGTGAGTTTGCTAACCGAGAGTAAATTTTTATGGATATCGGGCACAACAAGTATGTCTTTGAGTTTAATGTCATTCGAAAGTTTAGAATCACCCTTGTGGGTTACTGGAAGTGATTCACCGTTCCCGAATGTAACCCGACAACCCTGTTTTTTCAATTTTAAATTAGACAGAAGATGTTTCATACCCGACATATGGTCGGAGGCACCGGAATCGACATACCAGTCAGCCGAATCAGCATCAGTTTGATCAGAACTACACTGAGCAGCAAATGCTTTGGCCAGAGCCTCTTCATCAACAATGGGCTTTTTGGAATCAGATTTGGTAGCATCAAGAATTTTCTTTAACTTTCAACATACATTTGCTTTATGCCCAGGGATTCTGCACCATTGACAAGGGTCAGAATTGCGATTACCTCTTTGTCGATTAGAGTTCCCAGTGTTCCGAGGCTGACGGTTGGTGTTGCTGTTCCTATTGGGATTGCGATTGGTAGCAGTTGGCGACTGCGTCTGAGCAGTGAAGACCACCGGAGGGCTAGGGTTCACACCCGAGATAGCATGACTGAGAAGCTTAAAATTCTAGGCCTTTGTGAGCAAATCAGAGAGGGAGGCATTCGGATAGAGGGCAGGGGTAGTAGTGGAGAACGAGAGGAAGGAAGGACCAAGACCGGTCACGAACCAGTGGTTCAATTCCGCTGCAGCGATGAGGTGACTGATCGCGGATAACTGATCATTGATGGCTTTGAATTCTCGGCCATATTCAGAGACCGATCGATCTCCTTTTGACATTTGACGGGGATTGTCTCTGAGGAGTTGCACACGTTCAATCGATGTGTTGCCATAAGCGGACTCAAGGGCAACCCAGATTTTCGGGCAGTGGTGAGGCCAAGCACCGCCGCCATTGCTTCTTCGGAGAGGGAGGTGCAAAAGGATGACGGTCTGTTGATCATCTTCTTTCCAGCTTTTGTAATCCGGATTTGGGGCGGTTTTATCACCGGAGACAGTGTCGACAGAAGGAGCATCGGCAGAACCATCAACATGAGAGATGAGATTGGAAAAGGTGAAAATATGGGTGAGTTGGGTGCGCCAAAGGAGATATGTGTCGGTTTTATTTGGAGGGCATGGAAGATGCTATTGGTGTTGAGAGAGGAGGAAGACGAAGCCATGGAAGGGGAGGAAAGGAAATCGACAGAGGAAGGGGAAAGGGGAGGGAGAGGAGGAGACTATGATACCATGAGAGAGTAAAACTCAATGAATTGCACAACAAAGGAAATGCCTAAAATAGGCAAACAATTACAAGAATAACCCTAAAGAATTAAATGTGTAAACTAGACTACCCTAATACAAATGCTAATACAACTTATACATTAACGTTAATAAACAACCACAAAATTATAGAAGCCACTAACACTTAAATGAAGAACCAAATATGCGGCTTTCATATAACAGCAACAAACAACTACAAAATATTCTCATACCTGGTATATGCCAATTAAAAAACACATACAATCCCTCCTCCATCAAGAATTCTTTTACGATCCCTTCTCCCTCACATCTCACGTCGCTCTGCTCCTTCAAAAAAGACCCTAAATCACACGATGACATAGGATTAAGCATTCACGCTGCTCGTTACCATCTACACTCGTATCCCTCACGTACGCTGCTACTTCAAACAAACCCTAACCCACCATGGTACTGGCGATGGCGATGTGGGTTATTAGAAAAACAGGAGAGGTGTTTGATCCTTATGAAGTATACGGTGAGTAAAATCATATTAGTTTCAAAACAATTGTGCTTTGTTTATGTTATCTGAACAATTGATGCTGCTCCTGCTCATGATTTTTTTTTTGAAAGTTGTTGCTGCAGTAATGCTGGTGCTACTGAATTATTTTACCATTTCTGCTGCTGTATTAGTTATTAATCTATAAAAAAACTACTGTTGTTGCTGTTTTTTTTTAAGTTACTCATGTGTGCTGGTTTCTGCGTTTTCATTGACTTTTGGTTTTAGTTGGGTTTCCAAGATGTTTGCTTCATGGCGTCTATTTCTATTTTTTTCTGTTTGTGATTTGCCTTTTTCTGGTTCTGAACTTTGTATCCTTTCATTTCCACCGATTTGCTGGTGTTAGTGTTATTGTTTTTATCGTCCAAAAAAATTTTGTGTGTTTGATTCAATGTTTCAAACCATTATTAAATAGTTTTTTTTTAACGGCGTTTGGAACTACTCCCCAAATCTCCAATACCCGAATGAGCCTTCCTGAGACGGGATTGCAACCGTCCATACTGATTTTGACACTCCAGGCTTGGCTCACCCAGGAACACCATCAAGGAGGAAACTCACCACTTGAGAAAAACCCCCCTTGAGTCAGGTTTGAACTTGAGACCTCAAGGTCCCCAAGCTCTAACCTTCATCCCCATACCATTGGGATTCCAACTAATTTTTATTGATTCCATGTTTTACTTGTCACGGATGGTGGGGAATTTAATAAATTAATTATGGTGGGGTTGGGCAAATTTAAAAGTTTGACTTTTTATCAATTAAATAAATGGAAGAAGTGTAACATTACGAAAAATAGCCCTAATTAAAATCTTAGTTGATGGAGATAGGCTGTTAATTTGGATGGAAAATCACAAAGTAATCAAGATTGTTAAAAAAATAAACCTCAGGCAGTGAAATGTTATAATTTTTGAAATTGGATTAAAAATGTTAAAATGTGCAAACGTTAGGGACCAAAAGTGAAGTTAACTCTAATATATATATATATATATATATATATATATATATATATATCTATATAATATATATATGAAAAGATTGGATGCCATATGACATCACCACAACAATCCATTTTTTGGTTTTCTCGCTCAAATTTTTTCCAATAAATGAAATTTGACTTTCATAATATAGTTATGATTATTCAAAAATAGAAAAAGTCTAATTACAAACTGTATAATTATGTCTTTAATTATATTCTAAAAAAGTCAAACACATTTAAAGATTGAATTATATATCGTAAATGACGGATTTGGATTTGAAAAAAAAAAGTCAATTTTAAATCCAATGAGCCTTAAATATTGTAATTTCAAACAACTAAATTAATTCTTATGAATTTTTAATAGAGATATTATCGTTATAATTGCATTCTTAATTTTATTATTTTTTACAAACAATTATTTCTTAAATAAATATAACAATATAATTAATATCAATAATTTTTTTTATTGTTTAGCTACACAAATTCCCAAATATATGTATCATAAGGGTGTCCTTTAGTGATGCTTATGACTACTCTTAGATTATTCATGAACGATTATAATCAAATGGTTTTGTTTTTGTGTTTGTTTTTATAATTGAAGAAGGGTATGATATAAACTTTAATTTTCTCTTAAGTTTTAGAGATTATATTAATGTTTATATCATTTTTATATTTTACTAGGAAGTGAAAGTGGCTCATTGTAGAAGAATCATTGAAACTTTTAACTGAATATTTCTAATAAAAAAAATTCTTAGATGATATAAATTAGAATCATTAGTACATTTTAGTTTTGATTTTTTTTTAAATACCGTCGTACGATGCACGGGTTTCAATTATCGAATTACATTTATTATAATATTTAAATTGTTGGATTTATTTTAAAATAACCACCCGTGCGTCGCACGGGTATCAAAAACTAGTATATATATATATATCAATCATTAGCTGATTTGGCGCTTAGCTTTGCTGACATGTATTCTCATATTTGCTATTGTGCCAAATTTTGTTTCCTCTTATTCGCTGTGTGAGGCGGTGCTCTGGCTGACATGTACTCACATATTTTCTGTGGGACATGTGCTCACATATTTACTGTGGGTTCCAACGGTTTTTGCTTACCATGGGTTTTTTCATTTATAAAAACATAATTTACTTTAGGAATTTGGGGTTTTGGAGACTTTTAGTCTGCCATCTCCACTCTTTCTTTCTTGGTGGCACTCTCTCTTCTCCAATCTATGGTTTTTGCTCCCTCGAAACCACCGGCAAGCTATGTTGAAATCGCCAGTGGTCCATCTATGAAGTGTTATTCCGGAAACGTCAAAGTGACCATAAGGTTGCTCCATTTCTGTTGAGTTAACTTCTACGGTGGCGATTAAGGTATGTTTCCTATGTTGTTTAGTGGCATCATCGTTAATCGGATTTGCTTCCGATTGACCCAATTTTGCTTTGGTTACTGTTGCTTCGGTACTTTAACAGCAACCGGTTTTGGTCGGCGTTGATGTCGGACATGGATGACGGTGGTTTTTTTATCGTGATGATCTTACCGGCGACGTTGTATCGTTAATCGGTTTTTTGCTGATGTATGAGCGATTTCGTTATCTTGAAACGTTTCTGATGATGATTTTGGGTTTCGATATGATATCTCTTGATGTATTTCCTTTTAACCAGTGCCTTTGTCTATCAAATCATTAGCTGATTTGGTGCTTAGATCTGCTGACATGTACTCACATATTTGCTACTGTGTAAATTTCATTTCCTCTTATTCGTTGTGTGAGGCGGTGCTCCTGGCTGACATGTACACACATATTTTATTTATTTCAGAGATCAGTTATTTTGGGCTGTGATGATACATAACTGTGTTTGAGATGGTGGTAACAGTGAGGCATTTAGTTTGTTTATCGCAGCTGTGGCACATCCAAACCTTTAATCTAAGCGTGCTATGATGATTGAATCAGTTATCTGAGCCAAATTTTTTTTTATCAAATTCTTTCTTTTGGTTTGCTTTTGGGTCTTCAATAACCACCCTCTAAAACTGACGGTAATGGCTGTATTTATTAATGTTCAAATATGTGTTTTTGATCTTTGGTTTTTTTAAGAATTTTCTGATTAGAAAATTTCAATTAAAATGTCTTATTCATGGTTTGGCTTCTATTTCTTGATTCAATGTTTGTTAGAATTTTGGGAAAAAAAACTAGTGGAAAATGGGTTTTTTCACTAAGTGTGAAAATGAGTTTTTTCACCAACTTTGGACTAAAATAAAATACAGATAACATAGGTTGTTGCCTCTGTATTTTATAGGTTTGTATAGTACGTTGTGAGGGCTTTCCAACGCATCAAACCACGCCCAAATTCGAGTTCATATGAATGAGATATCGATGCTCAAAGTTGAGGTTTCAAAGCTGTTAAAGCTGCGAAAATAAGAGAGAAAATGCTAAGTATAGCATGTGAACTCATCCCACATTGGTTGGGGGATGAAACCAAAAGTGGTTTATAAGGTGGGAACCTAACCAACTATTGTTTCCTCTAGTAGGACAAATCCCTTGGACCATGAGGGGTGCGAAGCACCCCTAAATCGCACTCGCACACGTGCGCGCGCGTGGCGTGGGCGTATGAGGCGCTATGTGGCGCTTTGATAGCGCACTTTGCACTTCGCCCGCTTGAGACTTCTCATGACATGAAGATACGTCTCCTAAACTGTGCCTGGAACAATCACTTATCAACAAAAAAATTAATAATAAAAATGTTAGTGATAATCCTCCTTGACTGTTCCTGCACCTTATTGTTTTTGAGTTCAACCGGAAGTTGGTCCGGTTGGAGACCAGGCGGAGAAGTCAAGCGGAATGTGACTTGAACAAAAAAACAGGTTCAAACGGACCTGTGTGGTCCGGGCGAAATCGAGTTCAACCTGAATAGTAGTTCCAGTTGAAGTTCGAGCGGAAGTTGAGCCGAAAGAATTTCCATTTGAAGTTGGAACGGACCGGAAGATCAGTTCTTCCGGAAAGCAGCTGTTACGCGGAGTACTTTCGGATTGACAGCTGTAAACACGTTTTGAGCTAATTAAGGTAATTCCGTGTTAATTAGAAATCAATTTGCATTAAAGACATGTAATGCAAAGTTTGACTACGAATTAACTTAGTGTGCTCTCCAAGGCTCCCATCCACTTTAAATACAGCCTCATTAGTTGAGGGTAAATGCACCAGAATTTACACAGAATTCTTTCTCTCTTCTCCGCTCTCTCTCTTCTTCCAATCTTCATCTCGTTCGTCGAGAACTTCAAGAAATCGAATGTATTTTCAAGTTTAGAGTTATCCCGGCCTTACAATACGGTTTAGGCGATTGTACCATGGGAAACAAAACGGGATCCTCGATAGACCCGGAATTTGTTTTAAGGGAGCCGGGTATTGACCCGAAGCCTTTGCCAAGGTTCCTTGGAACCTTCTTGTTTTTCTTAAACTAATTTTAAAAGGATTTTCTCAAACCTTTTTCACAACTCTCTATCAAGTTTTCTTTTCATTCAAATCATTATCATTTTCTTTTGTCTAGATCTGTATTTAATTTACTTGTATTGTAATTTCATTTTCTTTTATTTCCCTGTAATATTTTATTTATTTCCTTGTAACCTTTCGTCATTTTCTTGTAATTGTAATAGGAGTAGATCTAATTTCTTTCACTTATATTGTAATAAAATAGGTTTCTTTCATTTATTGTAATTGTACTAAATAAAAGTATTTATTTTATTTAAATTTACGAACGGTTTTCCTACAAAATTAAAACAAATTTTTAAAACACCGTTAGTTTTTATAAAAACTTCATCACCTCGAGTCTCAAGGTTGCACTTAGATTTCTCGAGGTGATTTAGTGTGGATGGGAGCCTTGGAGAGCACACTAAGTTAATTTGTAGTCAAACTTAGCATTAAACGTCTTTAATACAAATTGATTTCTAATTAACGCGGAATTACCTTAATTAGCTCAAAACGCGTCTACAGCTATTAATCCGGAAATACTCCGCGTAACAGCTGTTTTTCGAAAGAACTGATCTTCCGGTCCGTTCCAACTTCAACCGGGAATTCTTCCGGTTCAACTTCCGCTTAAACTTCAACCGGAACTACTGTTCAGGTTGAACTCGGTTCCGCCTGGACCACACAGGTCCGCTTGACCCACTTTCCGGTTGAACTGGTTCCGCCCGAACCTGTTCTTCCGGTTCAACTCTCCACTCCGCTTGGACTACAACCGGACCAGCTTCCGGTTGAACTCAAAAACAATAAGGCGGCTCTCAAGCGGCTCACGGCGATGCGAGCGTGCAAAGTGCGCCATCAAAGCGCAACTTTGCGCCTCATACGCCCACACCACGCGCGCGCGTGCGCGTACGCGTGTGAGTGCGAGTGCGAGTTAGGGGTACTTCGCACCCCTTAGGGTCCAAGGGATGTGTCCTACTAAGGGAAACAATAGTTGGTAAGGTTCCCACCTTATAAAGCACTTTTGGTTTCATCCCCCAACTAATGTGGGATGAGTTTACATGCTGTACTTAGTATTTTCTCTCTTATTTTCGCAGCTTTAACAGCTTTGAAACCTCAACTTTGAGCATCGATATCTCATTCGTACGAGCTCAGATTTGGACGTGGTTTGATGCGTTGGAAAGCCATCACAACATACTATACAAACTTATAAAATACAGAGGCAACAACCTATGTTATCTGTATTTTATTTTAGTCCAAAGTTGGAGAAAAAACTCATTTTCACACTTAGTGAAAAACCCCATTTTTCACTAGATTTTCTCCCAAAATTCCAACAATCCCCCACATGAATGGGTATCAAATTATTCTTCAAGAATCAAAAGGAAATTTCAAAAGTCCAGTATTGCAGGATAGGTAGGTGTCCCCTTTGAACCCTCCTTTGTGAAGCATACTTGGGTTACTAGTGCTTGGTAGACGCGATGTCTTTGAACCAACCAACCGTTTGTGTAACCGTTATTATACCCACACAACATTTTCCCTAACTTGGTTAGCCCTCATTTTCGTGTCCAATCATGGTCCTGGAACACTTGCCTGGTTCTGCTAGAGCTCTAGGAATTGTGCCCAACAAATCCATTCGAAGCGACCGCACTTCTCTCTTGCATAGGTGATTACCACAATCATTAAAAGCATTGGTATCATGATTTACTCAAAATCATCTATGACTTACACAAAGTCATTGACCATCGTATGCTTAACCTCACACATTTCACTGTTTGGTGATAGGAATGGACTAGGAAGTACACAACTTCCTTTTAAGATTTTAGGTTACTCCCCCCACAGTGACCTTTGTTGGAAACAAGGTGTCCTGACCTAACGAATCTAATTATTTGTTAATTAGTATTAAAACGAACTATGGGGTCAATTAAATAAATACTTGATTATTTATTTAATTAAAATGACAAAATTAATTCGGTTAAAAACGCTCATAAAATAAATAGACGGACTGATTAGTTGTTACCAGATTAACAGACTGATCAGCATGGTGGATTAATGGAAATCGCGACCGGGCCCAGTCCGTCAGAGCCCCGGTCCATGATTTTTTAAATAAAATAGGGAGAGGGAGGTGAATTGCACAACAAGTCAAAAAAACCCTAATTCTCCACCTCTGTCTCTCTCTCTCTCTCTCTAAGCGCCGATTCCCAGTCGGCTCCCCTAGCCGCCGCCCTCCTCCGATCGGCGCCACCACCGACACCGTGATCCCTCGCGTTTCCGATGGATCCCCGTCTTACCAGTGTATATGCTCGCTTCGAGAAAGAAGCCGCTGCAGCCAGAGCCGAAGCCGAAGCCGCGACCCGAGCCACAGCCGCGGCCCAAGCCGCCTCCGCCGCACCACCGGTCGATCATCGGCTGGTGGTCCTCGCGCTGCCGGCGCTGCCGAGGGCACCGCGCCCCGTCCCCTCGTAGTGGCCCACACCGCTTTATCTACCGGTGACGAGATCTTCGTAAGGACCGTTCTTGTCGCGATCCCGTTGGAGAAATTTTTGTCACCACCACCCGTGGTTACCCTACGACCTCCGCCACCATTGTCGCCGATGGCCGCCGTTTCAGTGACGATCTGACTCCCGTTTCGAGTTAGACGTTTCAGTTCGTCCTAGCGTGAGCCTGTTGAATCCGAGTGTCTCGAGTGGTTGCTCGGATCCCGCCAAGGTATATCTAACTTAATTAGATATTAATTTTAAATAAATATTTTTCTGTGTTTATCGTGTACGGTGATTGATCCTGTTATAGTTGTTTTCGCGTGTTTAAGTTAAATCGTTTCCGCTGCTAAATTAATCTGGCATTAATTTATATATTAAATCGGTTTTAATCGGATAAAATTAAAATCGGTAACCCGGATATCCACTGTAAATCCCAACAATGGTATTAGAGCCATTATCACCGCACGCAAACCAGAACCGGTCTTTTCATAACCGGTAGTTCGTAATTTCGACTTAAATCCAAATTGCGAATTAAAATTAATTTTACTTGTTTAATTTTAATTCTATTGAATTTTATCATTGTGTGTTACCGCCGACCCCTTATTTAAAATTGCATAATTGTTTATGTCGTGGCGTGTTTGTTTTTCTCTGGTTGGCCTAAATGTTTTGGCCCATTTGTGTATTTCGTTTTTGGTTATTGGACCCGGTTTTAGGGTTTCAAAGTTGTACAACATTTAGAGCTAGGTTACTACAATTTAGTAATTGTAAAATTTTGTAAAAACCAAGACTCGAAGACTGGACGCATGCCGGAGGGATGTCGAAGCAAGTGGGAGCTGAATCAGATCCAAGAACGCACTGAGTTTCCTTCTTGGTTGTTCACCGTTTTAATGTATGTAATTTCAATTAAATATG
>JBCNJP010007257.1:0-13687 GCA_039602395.1 Deinandra increscens subsp. villosa | reverse complement strand
TGTAAATTTATGATTGAAGGTTTTTCTTTAATAGTTGGATCCTACTTTGCTATAAATTGTTTTTAGTTTTTAGAATAAAAAAATATATGATTGAATAAATTAAATCAACAATAACAAAATATTGAATATAAAAATCTTACATAAAAATTGAATGCAAATATTAATTTAATTGTCTAAAAAATAGAATTGATTGATATAATTAATAAAGTTAATCATACAACAAAATGAGGTACAATGTTTAGGAGGAAAAAAAAGTTGAGGAGTCACAGAAAAGAGACATGTGACAGCTTTAACTTACTCACTTATTAAGTAGTATATATAGAAATATAGATATATATATATAAATATAGATAAAAATTTAACCGGTTTGCAAAAGTGTGAACCCATGAGTGTGTTTTACATTGATTTGATTTTTCTACAAATTATTATTACTTTGATATATATTTGGTTTATTTTTACTTTATTAAATCTCTGTGTTTTGTTTTCCACAATCAAACAAAATTTGTAGTAACAATCATATGTTTCTTATGGATACAATACCCTACTTATCTTAGCTTAAATGCATGGAGACAATGGCTTAGATCTAGACATGGTAGACTGATGAGAGGTTGATTCGGAGCGGTTAAATGTGATTAATTCCATGATTTTATGTGTTTTAGCATATGGAATATGGGTACTTTGAGTTTGTGATTGATTTCAGGTCCCGTATGCATAAAGGAAGCATTTTGGATGTTTTTCGGGAGCTAAATGGATGTTCGGAGTTTAGGATTGAAGCTCGGAGTGAAGATTGGGAGCAATTGGGAAAAGACCAAGTCAGGGCGCCCCCTGAGGCCATCAGGGCGCCCAGGGCGCCCTCCAACATGTGTACATGAGCGCAAATCAGCAGCTAAGCTCTAGATTTTTCAGGCAGAGCGCACTGTGCGCCCTATAGGGCGCACTGGGCGCCCTCCTCGACGCAATTCCGGATTTTTTCCTTTTTTGTTGGTATTTAAGCCATACTTTTAGGTTTTCGAGATGACTTTTCATTCCAGCCGTTTTTGGGGTTTTAGAAGGCGATTTTGGCACTCTGAACACTTCCGGATTACCAGGTTTTCATGTTTCAATTGTTTGATTCGATTAGTGTCTTTGTTTGGATGATAAACATGAGTAGCTAAACCACCCGTGATTCTCTCCGGGTGTAGAGTTATTGATTTATGGATTGTTTCTTGGTTGTTTACATTCTAGGATTGTTTTAGTTGGTAATTCAAGTCTGGTTTTCTTCTTGTAAAGAATTCACACGTCACAGCCTTAGACTGTGAATGGATTTGTTGATGTGCACGTTCTGACCAATTAAGTTAGTCCTCACATTTTCACAAGATTAAACCTTCGCACAGTCCCTCTTAAGGACTTCCTAGTGATCAATCAAGTACAAGCCAAATTTCATAAGCTTGAACCCGGAGAGGATCATCGTCTCTCCATAAGGTTCAAAACCTAATTTTAGTTCCAATTTACGTTTTTACGCAATTGCTAGCTTTAGTCTTTCTAAATTCAGACCAAACCAAATAATCAATTTTTACACTTCGTAGTTTCTTAGATAATTTAGTATAAATAATCAAATAAAATTTATAACACTAACCACGTGCTCCTCGTGGATACGATACCCGACTTACCCTGTCTATAGGTAAAGTTAGGTTTTTGCATGACCCCAACGACAGGTCATCAAAATGGCGCCGTTGCCGGGGAGCTAGTGCGCTTAGTGTTATTTGTTTTGTTTGATTTTTGTCCTATTTGTTTACTTTAAAAAAAAATCCAAAATTATTTTTTTTATTTCGTTTATATTATTTTATTTGTCCGTCTTTACCTCTGGTATTCTAGCTTGTTGTGCAGGTTAGCTTACTTACAGCATGAATGAACGTGATGAATGCCACAACTGTGGGAGTTACTTTCACGATGTTTTTCATTGCCCGACATTTCCTAGTTGGATTAAAATTGTGGAAGATGAAGATGATGAGAGCCCGTCATATTACCCGAATGAGGAACCACCTCCATCCTACTCTCATGGATACTCACAACATAGTTCTTCACACAATTACTATCAGAACGAGTGTCAATTTCCTCATCAGATACAAGAGCAACTTGATATTCAGTATGACGAACCGATTTATCAGTATGAGGAGGATGAACAGATTGCTCGATTCAACTCGACATTATCTAGGATCGACAAGTTGCTGTCGTTATCTGGTCTATCAGATCAAGAAAAAATTGAATGCTTGAGTTTGAAGTGTGAGGTGCTTTCAATGAAGATTCATACAGAAGAGGCTATCACACCATTATCTGATGACTTATATTCTCAAGTCTGGGAAGAGGTTGTGGAGGTTAATACCACACCGATGATTCCCTCAATTACTGAAGTGCTGAAGGTGAAGCAGACTGTTGGGGGTGATGAAGAGGAAGAAGAACAAAAGGAAAGTTTTCCTGAGGAATCAAAAACCGAGGTAATCCCAAAGAATAAAGTTAACGATGGTGATTCAAGGCCGCGAAGTAGAAAGGTCGGGTTACAAGACATTGGGCAACTTATAAAGCAATGGCCTCGCAACATCTCATTTTATTCACTGAACATGCCACAAATCATCAAGCAAATCTGGATGTGGCATGTTAGCTACCGAGCGTACACTGGAAATTCGGTAGGCAAGTGTTCACTAAGACCACCATGAGCTTCATATCAGGTACGGTCTGGCTGAGGACCTTAAACTTAGCGCTTCCGGGAGGCAACCCAAGAACTTTGTGGGTATGTTCACTAGAAACCCTCACGAGACTTCACTCGTCCACTCGGGCTACCGAGGGGTTCAAAAGGCTTGTTGCATACGCTAAATGCAACCGTGATTCCTACGAAAGTGAGTTTTAGGATTTTTTTTAATTATTTTTTTTTAAATTATTTATTTTTAATTGAATTAGAACTTAAAGGTTGCATTGGGGACAATGCAATGTTTTAAGTGTGGGGATGAGGAGGTTACTAGTTTTTTGTTCAAAGTCGTGTTTAAAAGAAAGAAAAATGCAAAATTTTGAAATTTTTGTGTGCTAATCGTTGTGAGAAGCTTGCTTCTACACAAACTTTGCTAAGTTTTGCAGGTTGTTGAGATGGACTTTGAAGATCGACACAACACTTCAAGATCTCGCCACGGCTATGAAATCAGGTGAACTCGTTCCTTTTCTAAGTTTGGTTAAAAGTTATTAATTTATATGTTTTGCATCTTAGTTTACTTTAGATAAGCCATTTGTAGATTCTTGCATTATGTTGTGTGAAAAGAGTCGGTTGTGTGATTGGTGCTGAAAAAGATTAGTGTCCTGAAAAAAGAGGTTTTGCATATATGGAAAATGATAGAAAAATTGGTAGGTTGATGCTTATACATGAAGTGGATTTCTAGGACAGAAAATGCATCTAATATGTGATATGTTGATAGGCTCGACCTAAACTTATGAACACTAATGTGCGTGCAATGACATTAATTGAAATATATGTGTTTAGTTTCTCATCCCAGTATGCATGGTTTAAAAAACTGAGTCCCAGCAAAAACGGGTTGCGAGTGGTATTTATACCTAGTATTCCTTTCTCACACACCATGTTTTTATTATTATGACACATCCACCAAATAAAATTGGTAGTTCAATAAAAGCAAAAAAAAAATGAAAAGAAAAAAAAAGTTGTGAAAAAAGAAAAACAATGAAAAAAAATGAAAAAAAAATATATTGAGAAAATAATGGGAGGTAAGTCCCGGATGTCACGTAGAAGGAAAATAATTGGACTTAATCTCTATTGTGTCATAATGGGGGTGCATGGTCTCCTTAAGTTGTGGGTTAGTGAATCCTCAAGAAACCATGAGGTTGGGTAGGTTTTGCTATGTATGCTTGGGCGTGGGGACGGTTAAACATACTGGTAATTTTGTATATTTTTAAGCACAATGCATTGGTTGGGATTAGACGGGTTGAGTTTAAAGTGGATCAATATATTGGCAATCACAGTTAATGTAGAGTCGTGTTCCTGTTTGAAATGAATTGCGATAAGATTGGTTTACTAATCATGATTCCATTGCATCTCTTTTTCGGGACGAAAAAGGTTTAAGTGTGGGGATGTGATGAGAGGTTGATTCGGAGCGGTTAAATGTGATTAATTCCATGATTTTATGTGTTTTAGCATATGGAATATGGGTACTTTGAGTTTGTGATTGATTTCAGGTCCCGTATGCATAAAGGAAGCATTTTGGATGTTTTTCGGGAGCTAAATGGATGTTCGGAGTTTAGGATTGAAGCTCGGAGTGAAGATTGGGAGCAATTGGGAAAAGACCAAGTCAGGGCGCCCCCTGAGGCCATCAGGGCGCCCAGGGCGCCCTCCAACATGTGTACATGAGCGCAAATCAGCAGCTAAGCTCTAGATTTTTCAGGCAGAGCGCACTGTGCGCCCTATAGGGCGCACTGGGCGCCCTCCTCGACGCAATTCCGGATTTTTTCCTTTTTTGTTGGTATTTAAGCCATACTTTTAGGTTTTCGAGAGGACTTTTCATTCCAGCCGTTTTTGGGGTTTTAGAAGGCGATTTTGGCACTCTGAACACTTCCGGATTACCAGGTTTTCATGTTTCAATTGTTTGATTCGATTAGTGTCTTTGTTTGGATGATAAACATGAGTAGCTAAACCACCCGTGATTCTCTCCGGGTGTAGAGTTATTGATTTATGGATTGTTTCTTGGTTGTTTACATTCTAGGATTGTTTTAGTTGGTAATTCAAGTCTGGTTTTCTTCTTGTAAAGAATTCACACGTCACAGCCTTAGACTGTGAATGGATTTGTTGATGTGCACGTTCTGACCAATTAAGTTAGTCCTCACATTTTCACAAGATTAAACCTTCGCACAGTCCCTCTTAAGGACTTCCTAGTGATCAATCAAGTACAAGCCAAATTTCATAAGCTTGAACCCGGAGAGGATCATCGTCTCTCCATAAGGTTGAAAACCTAATTTTAGTTCCAATTTATGTTTTTATGCAATTGCTAGCTTTAGTCTTTCTAAATTCAGACCAAACCAAATAATCAATTTTTACACTTCGTAGTTTCTTAGATAATTTAGTATAAATAATCAAATAAAATTTATAACACTAACCACGTGCTCCTCGTGGATACGATACCCGACTTACCCTGTCTATAGGTAAAGTTAGGTTTTTGCATGACCCCAACGACAGGTCATCATAGACGCGGAGTCCACCTTGAAGACACAAATTGGTTAGAGGCTTTCACCATATTCCATGTTACATCTTAGATAAGCATGTTAGTTTTATCCTTTTTTTAAACAACAATTTTACTTCAAAATATCACCCAATCAACTTGCATTTCTAAAGATTTAAACTCATTTACTTTTGTGTAATCTAGGGGTCCATATAACTAGACTACAAGATCATAGATAATTTTATTTTATTAATAAGAATATTATACAATGATAATTAATAGTTCGGTTTAATGTGTATGAGACATATATATATATATATAAAACTAGTGATCACAAATATTCTAAATCTAACCAAAAATGGTTGGGCGTGGGTGCAATAATTCATAGGAGTATGCCACAGTTGACCCGACAGTTAGTTTCCCCTTGTATCATTGTATGGCCCATAAACCATATCAGTTTAGCCATTTTTTAGCCAATCAATATGTCACCACTTACCACCAAATGTGCTACTCTTGATTTTAATATATAATCTTTACAGCATAAATATAAAAATAACACTCATTATCTTTAACAATACGGTTCTTTTATATATAATTTATAAGATAATAGAAAAAATGAGTTTATTAGTAATTATATGTTAATGTTGGATTCATATTGAGCTACACATAAAAATTAAAGTGTCACATCTTAATTTTAGATTATTATGTGTTTCGTGTGTTGATAGAATACTTTTTTTTTGGAACGACATCGATTAGGCGACCTTGGTCTCACGTGTAAACCTATCATTGCGGGGCTATGTCCAAGGTCGATTACTCGGACCTCCGTGAGAACCAAGACACCCTCTACTGAAGCTTTCTCCTGACATAAACCCCCTCATGGGACCACATGGGGTAAAACTGCTTCTCCTTGGATTAGAACCCTTGGATTAGAACCCTGGGATTAGAACGCGGATCACATAGTGTGTTGATAGAATACTAAATACTTGTTCTTTCGTATAATAAAATAAAATTAAAAATAAGAGAATATGCAATTTAATAAGAAAGAAAATCAGATAATCGAAAAAGAAAAAGAAGAAAAAGGAAAGAGAGAAAAGATAAAAATCTTATCCTAGGAATTCAAACCCACAATTATTGCCAACTTCTACGTGCCACAATCATCAACACCGCAATCTAATCTCATCCAGCCAATCATTGTGAATACCACCTTTATAATTTTTTTATTCTCTTAAATACTATTGGGAAGAAAAATGGAATTAAATTGTTTTAAGGGTTTGTCAGTGTGTTGGTATTGAAGTCGTAAAGATGATCAACAATTTGCTCCTAGCAATATTGTTAATATTGTTTTGTGGTATAGGGGTTTTATTTGGTTCGATTTTGAGAGTGACCGAGTTTATTATCAGTGACTTTTAGGCGGGTGGGTTTTTTCGGAATTGAAGATAACGTAGGTGTCTTTAAGGGCTCCGTGCGGTTGGGTTGAGCCAGTTGACAGTATCATTTTACCATTGGATCACCCCGTACGGAGTATCCGGGTAATTCAATTTTGTTGGCCGTTAAAAAAAATATATTTTGAGAATTTAAAAATTATAAACTTAGTATAAATATTTATAAGATGTTGTATAAATGATCTGCAATTTGATTAAACAACAAAGCCAAATGATTATACATTTTTCTTACTTTTTTCTTTATTATTTTCACACTTTCACAACTTCAAATATCCTAACTATATATGTTTTGGAAGAGCTTTGGTTTATTACAAAGCTCTCATGTATTAGAACACAAACTAGTAAGAGTGGGCGGTATGGGATCGGGTACTTTGATCTGGTACTGCAAGATTTTTGGGTAGTTTGCGGGTACCATACCCCCTGTTTAGGGTAGTTCCAAATCGGGTAGTTGAGGGGTCAAAATCGGGTTTTAATACCCGATCGAACCTGAGAGTTTATGTGTGTGATGTGTGTGTTGACTCACACTTCAAAGCTACCCTAAGACCATACCCTCTTTAAAACTATCCTAACACATCATCAAAATCACTTACTTTTAGAGGTCAATATCTGAACTCGAAGGTTCTACCTTAGTGGATAATTTGGTACCGTTCTTCACACCCACTTAATAATATTATATTATTATTATTATTGTTTTAGAATTTGAAGTATAAAATTACCTATATATTATTGGAGAGGTCAACAAAGGAACAGGCCAGGCTGCCTGCCTGCTGTTGACTTTTTGTCATTTTCCAGCTCTCCGATAGACCCTATTTCTTTCTCATTGACTCATCGGACCATGTTTCTCCGCCGATGCCGCTTCCGGTTTCTGAGAAATCAAACCACAAGAAATTATTCTTTCCTTCTCTCCTCTTCATCGCAGAGGAAAGCCCCATTTTTCCTCCCGTTCGCCGGCGACATGCCACCTCTTATCTACTTCATTGGCCGATTTAGCCTCTATCCCAATGATCACACCTCAATCTGCCTCATCGATTGTTGTTTACAAGTTTTTTTCATCCAAATTTGCACCTTCTACACCCGCCGTTTGTTAAACTGCGACGGAACTAGAGGATTGCACGAGCAACGACGACAAAGAATAAAACTATTGCTCCGATCGTGACTCGCTCGACGATGCGCTCATCTAAGGTACTTCGTATTTGTTTAAGCTTCTTTGAGTATATGTATTTTGTTAGAAGATGAATTAGGGTTCAATTAAATTCCGATTCATACTGTCTAATCTGCAGTGTCCTTGATGTCTTTCTTAATTCTTCTCCAATCTATGTTGGTGAACTTGATTTGTGGGAATGTTCACATATGGGTGTTTTATATTTGGTAGTCCTGCTTCACAATTGGAGTTGCTGTTCATCGTTAGTTTTTTTTTTTGTTGTTGTTGTAGAAATCTCTTTGAAGTTTTCCTTAAAAGGTATTTTACAACTCCAATTTCGATTCTAGGTTTTTGATGTTTAAAAAATAATAGTAAACAATTTAACTAAGGTTAATCATTGTATGGCAACTGAATCCATTGTTATGAGTAGTTTTCTCTACACTTTACTACACTTCTATTTCAATTTCGGTATTTTGGTTTGAGGTTGATCCATGTTTGAGTCAGTGTTAGTTCATTAATCTGGGTATGTTGGTAGTTGATCCATGAGCGGTGAATTGGATAAGACAGTTAGAGATATAATGACATTCTTTTTTATTTGAAATTCTTAGTACATTTTGTTGTGTAGATCCCTTTAGAATACTTTTTTAATTGAAACTGTTGGTACATTTGGTTGTGTAGGTTCTACTTAAGTGATACCAAAAGTCAAAGGGTTTCAATAACTATTAAGAGAATGATACAACTTCAGGTGTTCGAAATAGTGAACTCACATTCGGCAGATTGTGATGAACCAGAGGTCAAACAAAAACCCACAGCCAGCTGCAGCAAGAGTCCATACTTCTAATCCAACTTCAATAAGTCTAAACGGATTGATGTTGCACATATACACAGAATTAAAAGGAAAAGTCAAAGCTTTATTTCTTATGGGTCGAATGGGCTGATAACTTCAATAATAGTAGTACCATAATGAGTCAAAATGATAGAGTTCACTCATCCATGATCTAATATGATAGAGATTATAAAATACATTATTACAGATACAGACCCAACCGCCTCCAAAAAATAAAGGAGAAATAAGAGTGAAGAGGCAGGACAGATACTATTGCATTCATATTGACTTTAACCATTTAAGAGGCATAACGTATTCATGCTCATTTGTAATAGATAAATTGGTTCTCTTGCAAGGCAAGTATTAAGGAGATTGAAGCGTACGTAGGTTGGTACTTGGTACAACAAAACTGTCCGTAGTGTCTAGGAAGAATTTACAAAGAGAAGTAGGAGGCAATAAATACATTTCTTATAAAAAGAACTATGCAGGTACTGCGTTAATGCCATCTTAGTAGATGAAACAGCAACAATCCCTGTCGTATTATTCGACGATGCCATGACAGAACTGATGGGTGTCAAATGCAATGAGTTACTTCAACATCACAAAGGTCTTTCGCTTACGCCTTAGATCTAACGACTCTGCAGTAGTTCAGGTTATCATGGACAATGAGAATGAAGAAACAATAGTACTCAGAATACCTACAGGTTCGAACATCAATCTGTCTACTCCTGCAGGCAAACAGTCAAGAAAACACACCTATGACCACACACCTATGACTCCCCAGGTACACTACAAAACTCAAGTATAATATGTATCCAGGAAAAAAAAACATACTAATTCCTTAACCACTGAACATATGACAAAAATGAATCTGCAAAAGAGGATTAAAGAAAAGGCAGACTAGAAAAATGACAAATCGAACAGGACCTCTTTTGGTCTAGGGAATTTATGTCGCATGTAAATAAAGCAGCTGGTGCAATGACAAAGTTACTTTTGGTTAACAATGAAAGGGGGAATGCCAGATGAAGTGTTGCTGTATATTTTGGTAATTTGTCCACTTAATGATTCTTTTGAGTTTTGACTAACAATGGGAGAAGGGGACTACTAGATAAAAGTGTTTCTTTATATGTCACAAACTTATGCCCTACATGTTTTGATAGAGTACTATATATTTCAACAAATTGTGATCCAGTTACAAGATCTAAGCATTGCTTTTGGCTAACAATTAATACTATATATTCTGGCGCTTTACATGTGTTTATGATGAAGTTCCATGTGTTCATGATGAAGTTCCGTAGCTGGCCTCGGTACGAATCCCGCCGCATCGCGCAGGAGATAAGAAATGGTCCAGGTATGATACATGTTTATTGTTTGAAGATAAGAAGTTAGTGATCGGCTTAATGAAAGTAAACTCCAAAGAGGCATAACCGTGATAATCAAGGTAAACTCTTACTTTTATAACCTAATATCATATTTATTTTCCATCTTAAAATTACAGCCTAGAAGAATCTAATAAAGCTACATGCCTACATAATTTGTTGTCTGTCAGTTCAATAAACTTTGATATACACTACAATATTAGGAGGTTTCTATCGAAGTATGTTTGTAGTTCCAAAAGTTTTGCTTTACTTCTGTTAAGTTTGTTCTTTTACTTTGCATATTGCATAAGAAACATGTTTAGCAACCCTTGGGTGTACATGTGTATCATGTTTATATATATATATATATATATATATATATATATATATATATATATATTTAATATTATCATGATTCATGTAAAGACTGTATTCTTTAACTAAAATTTCATTTGGTTTCGTTGCTGCAAATTTTTTGTAGGCTGTGCAGTGCAACGATGCCCTTTGATGTCTTTCCGTTTGGTGAAAATCGCTCCTTACTACTTAATGATAAGATTCATTGTTGAGGTATGTTTGTACTGCAGCAGGAAATGTTGTTTCCTGGAAATTGATATATTGTTTTGAGATTTTTGTCTAAAGCGTATACACACGTACCACTATGTGATATTTAATCCCTTAAAATTGACATTAGAAATTGATATTACTATCATAAAATTTTTGTACATGAATTTGTAGGAGTTGAACCAATATATTAACATGGTAGTAAAACTTTTAATTAGGAAAAAGAAATATCATTAAAATTTGCACAAAGTTAGACACGTGAGACAGGCAAGATGAGTTAATTCTTTTTTTCAAGACACTAAACCGTGTACACAAATAGTGACGGCTGATACTTAAAAGTACTTTGCGTATTTCCATGATTTCCCTTACACAGAGAGAGAGATTAAGATTTAGGTTTGTAATATTTTCACTAAAAGTACGATATAGTGCAGTACAAGCACGTTCAATACCTAAATGCCTTTGATAAGCTATCATTCCCCTCATTGTATCATCTCTCTACAAGTTCATTTATTTCACTGCTTGCTTTTATAACGAAGCAAATCCACATACAAAGTGCTGCCTTTTATCATAACAATCTGCACCATAGTTCGTTAAGGTTCCAAGTAGAGATTCAAAGGAAGAATGCTTTATATTTGCTTTGATTCTACATACTTTTCATTTCTTATTCATATTATCATTTCATGTAATATGTTTAAGAAAAAAAAACTTCGAACTAATGTATTCATATTTGTATTCTAATAAATAAATATTGTTTGATGTATTCCAGGTTGTTACATAAGACGGGAAACACTTATGACACTATGGGTTGTTCTAGGTTGGTTTTATGTAGTTGTCATGGTTTGGTTACATTAGAATGAAACCTTACATACTTTTATTAGGTTGGTGTAATTATGGTTGTTGGATCCTGTTATAAATTTTGTGGCCTTATGTGTTGTGCTATTGTTATTCAAAATGTTTCTAAACCGACCGATTTTTCCTATATTTATTAAAAATAAGTGCTACTTAATAGGTGAAAGCCCTCAATTGCACACTAACCTTTTGCGCAAACATATGCAGTGACCTAAATGAACCCAGATGCCAAAATTAGATTAAAAAAAGAGCTCACATAACCATTTTTGCCAACCTAAAGGTGTTACTATTTTGATTCAGTTATACGAACCCACTTATTTCGTGCGCCCACTGATGTAAATTTATGGATCCGTCACTGGTCATGAGTTGATGTGGGACCCACAAGATTATACCTTTGTCATGTTTTTAAACTATCTATATACTGAATGTAAAATCAACGAAAAGAATGGAGAACCTATTAGTGGGAATCACAGTGATAAAAGAACTGAAAAGAAAAAAAAATCTTATAACGAATGTCATTCTGTCACCGGTTCCGCCGCAACGCGCGGACTAGATTTAAAACTAGTTAGTATTGTTGGTAATGTGTATGAAAGAAACAATTGTATAGAAATATAAATAATTAAAATATGTGCAGTGTGACCTAACTTTGTGATGAGTTGAGCCGACAATGCATTATTATTGGACATAGGCTTTATTGTATATATGTATGCAACTTCAATTCAAACATATAATCATGTAAGTTGGCCCCCTTAACACCTCATCAAACCTTCTATTTCAGCTAAGTTTTGGCTTCTAATGGGTTACCCAATCAAACTCCACCACCTATATTTCAACTCTTATTATCTAGTCATCACTTGTATATTAAATGAAACGTACTCCTTTTTATCGACATCAATCAAGTAATTAAATAATAAAAATAATTGAAGATCGATCAAATATGTATACAAACAACATTAACAACTCTTAATACTAGTATATAGAGTGTCACATATGTAACAGGGTATTGTTACATATGTAAAATCGGGTATAAAATATTTATAAAAAAAATTTACTAGACGTTTTTTTTTTATTTTTTTGCATAAAGGGGTTTTTTTTTAACTTAGAAAATCGCCATAAAAAAAATCGGGAACAAATATGGAATTTTTAGCTTGGTTTTCACGGTTTTCCAAACTCGGAGAGGTTTTTATTTTATCATTTCTCTATATATATATATATATTATATATATATATATATATATATATGTATGCATGAAAGCTAGCAAAAGAAGCAATAATTGTGTGTAGTAGTATATAACATGAACACCATCTCCTATGTACAAAAGGGACACTTCACGTGGTCTCACTCTACTAGGGAAATCATTTTCTGTTTGATTGTTCATTTATATACTACACAAATTGCAATCCATATATCGTTAGACATAAATAATTATATATTTATGTGTGAAAAAGTGTATATTAGTGTTGGTATATATACACACACATGATTTGATAAATTTTAGAATTTGTTATAACTTCATGTCATAAAAGATTCAAGGCAACACAACAAACAGGAAAAGGACATGTAACAAGCTTTTGAAGTTTTAAAAGCTTGTTGGTTTATAGATCAACTCAATGCACCATGCACGTTACTCAAAGTATCATTCTAAAATTAAAAGTATAGGGTCAACTATTTTAACACTATCTGAATTCTAATCATATAATAGACTCCGAAGGATCACCCGTCAACACATTGATGGTGTATCAATAGCAACATTGCAAATATATATAATATACGTAATTTGCAATATATATTATACAACATGATTTTGAAGAATGAATGTAATCGATATGTCGTCATGTTTATGACATCAATCTTCCAACTTCCAACTCATAAATAAATAAAGGGAAAAAGACGAGAATAGCCGGTTTGACCACAATTGGACGAGAATAGCCGGTTCGACGGTCGTCCTAGCCGCTCAACCACGGTCGGACGACCGTGAGTTTCCACCAAATCACCGTCTGACACGTATACGTTTTTGACGGTCGCCCGACGGTGCGACTGGTCGGCACGACCGTCGAAACATTCTGTCTGTGACGGTCGGCACGACCGTCTGACACACTGTCGGGTGCGCCACGACCGTGGTTTTAAATTTATTTTTTATTCGAAAAAACTAATTATTGAAGGTCGTCCGACCGTCTGGGAACACGGTCGCGGTCGGAGAATCCACGGTCGTCCGACCGTTTAAGAATTAAAATGTTTTTTAATTTTATTTTTATAAACAATAATATATAATATATAATATTCTCATTTTTACACCTATAAATACCATACAAACTTCACA
>JBCNJP010007255.1:0-11708 GCA_039602395.1 Deinandra increscens subsp. villosa | reverse complement strand
GCGTAACATCTTATATATATAATTAAATAAATAATTCCCACATTTAATCATATTTTCAATTGAAAATTAAGAGAATTGGTGCTTAAATGCTTTATATTTAAATATTAGATGATTTGGGGGATCGTTGGTTATTATTTGATAAAAAATTAAGATTCACATTTAATTTTGTTTCTAATTGAGAAAACTATGCAAATTAGATTTTTAATAGATAAATTATAAAATATATGGTGCTTAATTGTTTTTATTTGTGAATTTTAGGTAATTGGATGGTCCGCGGTGAATTTAGAAGAAAACCGCAATTTACGGAAGCGGAATCGGAGTTCCTTTGCAAAAGTTATAAAAGAAAAAAGAAAAAAAACAATAAATAAACAAGTCTGTTGCAGTCCAAGATCCCAGCCCAGTCCAATCTCTCGGCCCAGCAGAAAGCCAAGCCCAAGATCATCTTATGGCCCAGCAGCATCACAAGCCCAACAGTGCTGCAGCCCAGCGCACTATGTAAAAAGAATTTGCTGGGGGCAGGGGTCGAACCCCTGACCTCTTGTTGCGCAGCCCAAGAACCAAACCAGTAGAACAGCAGCTAATTTTGGTTTAAATTCGGTCCTGTTTCTATTTATCCTATTCTCCAGCAGCAGCTTAGTTTCCCTGCACTTACCCAGTCGTGACCTGATCTATTTTTTACCCTAAAAATCGATATAAAAGGGATCCGAGCCGTCATTTCTGAGCGGGAACACCCACATATCATCCCTAAAAACCCTAATAGCATTTCTTTGAAGATTTTGGAGGATCAAAGCACCAAGACTCAAGCTTTTTGAAGAAAATGTGAAGATTTGGAGCTATTTTGACAAATCAACCCATCTCCTTTCTCATTTTTCATCATTTGGATCTTGTCCTTGGTAATGTTCAGTCCCAATATTGGATTTTTAACTGTTATTATGATGTTTAGTGGCTAGATTTCTTCATTATCACCTAGCTTAGATGAATCTAGACCCGTTTGACTTTCTATTTTGACCTTTTGACATGATTATGTAATTTTGCTCTATGATTCTGATTTGGATGTCTTGGATGAACATGTATACATGTTTAGCTTATGTTTTTATCATATTATGTTGGTTAATTGATGTGGATTGTAGAACTACAACCATTTGTTGATTAGCTTATTGTTAATCGGTTGACTTTTTGTAGTTTATTGATTAATACATGACTCGTTTCATAGACTAGGATCTAGCTTTGCATTGTTTAATAGGATAGTTTGCTTGTGAACATAAGATTCGATCCTATTTATTCTTATTTAGCGGTTTCTAGGTCGTAAGCGTTTTGAATCATCATCATCGCATGATTTAGGCATTGCTTAGAGAATCTCTAGAATTTGTGCATTTCATGTAGGATTAGTTGACTTTGACCGAAGTAGCTTATCCGTCAGGCAGTTAAGCACAGTTTGCTATCCGTGCTTCATTTAGGATTTCTAGATTATTCGGGATGTGTCTATAGTCCTAGGTAGTCCTATTTTCCACATTAGACGATAGTGTTCATGGTATTAGTCATCCGAGGGTCTGAGCGAGTCTAGAGGAGTCGCGTCTAGGTGATGTATTCCTTTTTCTGATTTTCCACCATTTTATCCGGTTTTTAGCCGTTTTTGTCGGTTTTATTTATATAAAGTAGTTATCATTATTAGTTCACCAAATCATTTTATTGGTTAAATATTAGAGACGATTCAGTATCGGGAGATTGTCATCGCGTCCACGGATTGATAGGTGCCATTTAGAGAGACCTTTCTTGTGGTTTCCTTTTACGTGTGCGTTTAGTCCGCTTTGACCGAAGCGATTAGACCATTGGGCATTTTTACATAGTTTTTCTATCTGAGCTTCATTTAGGATACCTTAGTGATTAGAATGTGTCTATAGTCCTATTTCATTTTGGTTTTCACCGTTTGTGGATAGTGATCATGTTGATTAGTCAAACTAGGGGTCTTATTGGGTTTGGAGGATTCTTATCTAGGTGATACTTTTCTCCGAGTGATTTTTCCATCGTGTTATCCTGTTTTTATCTGTTTTAGTTTTTTTGCTTAGTTTTTAGTGTTAGTTCTCAAAATCATTTTCATCGGTTAGATATTAGCAAAGATCCAGTATCGGGAGTCTACATACGCGTCCACGGATTGATATCCGGTTCTTACCAATACTTTATTGCATACGACGGGTTCACTGCCCTGGTGTGTAGTTTGGTCACTTGGTATTAACCATTTAAAACTTGACAACATTTTCATATATCCAAATCCTGCGCATCAAGTTTTTTGGCGCCGTTGCCGGGGACGCGTCAGATTCCGAGAAATATCCGAGCTAGTAGTTTAACCATTTGTTTGATTTATCTGTTTATCTGTTTTCTTTGCGTACTTTAGCTGTTAGTATGTTTATCTGTTTCTGTGTTTCTTTTTCGTGTTAGTTAGACTTTTAGGTATTTTATTTTCATTTTCTGTTTCTGTTTCGTTCTTTTTATCGCATTTTTGTCTGTTTATGCGCATACGTCGCCGCCAGAATCGATTTTCACCAGTTTCTGAACCCGAGAGAGTTTTTCATCACCTTCGTCGCGTGCAACGAGCATTACCGATGGCAAATCCACCAGAGAGACGTACACTTGCCGATTACGCGCGTCCCAACATCGATAAGGTCCAGCCGAGTGTCATCCGACCAGCTGTTGAGGCACAAAATTTTTTCAAATTCACCCTCAAACGGTTACCATGATTCTTAATTCTATTCAATTTGATGGGCACCCCAATGATGACCCGATAACTCATATCGCAAACTTCCTCGAAGTTTGTGACACTTTCAAACTCAATGGGGTCCCACCTGATGCCATTAAATTGCGACTTTTCCCATTTTCCCTTCGTGGCGCAGCGAAGGCATGGCTTCACTCCCTCCCACCCGGATCCATCACTACATGGGTTGTTTTGACGCAGAAATTCATTTCAAAGTATTTCCCTCCATCAAAAGTTGCTATGTTTCGAAACAAAATCTATTCTTTCTTTCAGGAGGATACTGAGAGCTTATACGAGGCCTGGGAGAGATTCAAAGAGTTGTTGAGAAAATTCCCGTCTCATGGGATTGAGCTGCACCAGCAGATACATATTTTCTATAGTGGTTTGCATCCTCTCACGCGACAGACAGTCGACAGTTCTGCTGGTGGCACATTGAGCAGTAAAACTCCCAAGGAGGCGCAAGATTTACTTGAGGAGTTAGCCTTGAATGGCTATCAGTGGTCTACGGCACGGAGTAGACAGCCCCAGACGAGGGGAGTTCACTAGGCTGATCCCATTACTACTTTGACAGCCCAGGTTGAGGCATTATCCCAAATGATAAAAGGGATGCAGGTGAACGAGCAGCAGGTAAAGCACTGTGAGTTGTGCTCAGGACCCCACGACATTACACGTTGTCCTATCGGGGGTATCACCAATTTTGTCGAGCAGGTCGACTACATAGCCGACCAGGCCCATCCACCACCCAACACGTATAACTATAATCAGGGGTGGCAGAACAACCAAAATTTCAGCTCGAACATGCCTTGCTTTCAGCCGAGACCGCCACCGAGGCAACATGATTTCTATGACCCAGAGGTTGGCAAACAGACACCGACAGATGATTCGGGTTTGAAGAATTTAACTGACATGATGTCTCAGTTTATCAAGCAGAATGAGAAAACTTCACAGCAGAATGATCAGAGGATTTTGCGGACTGAGCAGGACATCGCTATGGTGGTTAGAGAGATAGGAAACCTGGGAGCTCATATGCAAAATATGGAGAGGACCATGGGTCAAGTTTCCAAATCGTTTTCTGAGAGAAAACCGGGAGGATTGCCAGCAAACACAGAGACATATCCTAAGCAATACGTGAATGCAATCTTTTACCTGAATGACAACACCATTGCAGATCCAGACTCGGCTACCACTGTTTTACCAGATTCTGATGATACTGATGAGGAGTTTGAGATTGAGTTAGAGGTTCCTGGGCATGTGCAACCTAGGCTAAGCCCAGCAAGTATAGCACGACCCGAGGAACCAGTAGAGGAGAAATATGTTCCCCCACCATACATCCCTCGTATTCCATATCGAGAGAGACTTAGGGATCAGCTTAGGGAAAAGCAGCAGGGGAAATTTATAGCCATGTTGAAGCAATTGCACATCCACATTCAATTCATTGAGACACTTCAAAACTCACCCAATTACATAAGTTTTCTAAATGGCATGTCGAGCCAAAAGAAGAAAATTGAAAATGTTTCACATGCCATGCTCAGTGAGGAATGTTCGTTCATCTGTTATCCAGAACAAACTGCCACGGAAGGTGAGCGATCCTGGGAGTTTCACTATCCCTTGTACTATGGGCAGTTTGTCTGTTAGGTATGCTCTTGCAGACCTAGGTGCTAGCATTAACATGATGCCGTATTCTTTATTTAAACAGCTAGACTTAGGCGATCCGAAGCCTACTCGCATGAGCATTCAGTTTGCCGATAGATCCATGAAATATCCACGCGGGATGATAGAAAATGTGTTGGTGAAGGTTGACAAATTTGTGTTTCCTGTGGATTTTGTGATCTTGGATATGATGGAGGACACCAATGTGCCATTCATTTTAGGACGCCCTTTCTTAGCTACAGCTGGTGCATTGGTGGATGTGCAGAAAGGCACATTGACATTGAGAGTTGATGATGTGGCTATGACATTCAATGTCATCGGATCGGCATAACATGAGAAACATCGTCACCAGGCTGCCGTTCATCATATTGGAATTAAAGATCACCCACCCGACCCACCATCAGTTCTTATCAAGTCTACTAAATCATTGCAGGCCCCGCAAAAGAAGAAGTGTGGGGATGAAGCGGGTGTTTGATTGAAGAAAAATCCACCTGATAAGAAGGCGAAGACTTCAGTGAGTGATAGGCCGTGGGTGGCCGACGTGTATGCGATGTACCTTCGAGATCGACATAAGGGAGTTGAAACCTTGTTTGAGGAGTGGCGCGTGCACGGGTCTGATGAGAGTTCATTTGGCAGTGAGGGAGGTCACATCCACGACCCCGGTTGACTTAACTGCGGGTTCGAGTCTGTCTTACGACTCGTTAATAAATTTAGCGCTTCCGGGAGGCAACCCGAGTAGTTGGTTGTTTAGTTTTCTTGTTTAATGTTTTATTTGATCTTTTTAGTAGTTTGCTTGTCATGTAGATAGTTTATTTACAGTTAGTTGCATTTTATTTTTCTTGTTTCGCTTTATGTTTTGTTTCAAGTGTTGCAGGTTCTTTTGGAAGCATGTCACGATTAGACATTGCGTTGACTTATCATTTCTGGCTATGCTTCGCGGGTTTGTAGGTAACGCACAATTGCGGGTCGTCGGATACTCAATCTCCATTTCCACGGTCCGCAAATGTGCTTCCATAATTTGGTTGTGATTTCGGGATACGGACCGTCACTTCGTAAATGACAATCAATGGTCCGTATCTGGATTTTTCTTGGGCTTGTTGACTTTTGGTCAAAGTGGATCGTTCACTTCATAAATGACAAACAAACGGTCTATTTTGATCAATTATTACTTTTCTTTCTGGGCTGGTATTTGATGTTGATTGGTGCTGCTGGGCAATTGGTTGCAAATTGGCATAGCAGGTCTTCCGATGCACACATTGCGAATCGTTGGGTACTCAATCTCCATTCCAGACGGTTCGCATGTTTGTGTTGTAGACTCTGTTGACTTTTGGTTAAATGTTAATCGTCCACTTCATAATTCACAACAAACGATTCGCATTTGATCACTTGTCCAAAAACTCAATTTTCTTTTAAATTTTCAAAAATTGCCAAATTTTGCAACCCGATCGCTTCTTTTTCATTTGGGCTTGTTTTCTTCCAGATTCACCGTGGGACTGCCAGCTGCCTTAATTCACCGGTTTAGTGATTATCCGAGTTTTTGTTCTGGCGAGACGGTTCTAGCATGTTCGTCGAGAGCTGTTTCATGATGCATACTTTGATTGTGGAGGATTTTTTGGCATTTGTGGATTCAGCTCTGGCACCTGTTCAGTCAAGAGCTGGCTCGATTTTTTTTCCAGCATCCAGACACTGGCACATGACAGTGATAGGGGAGTATTTCAGTTCCCTTTCCCCTTTATTTTGTTTTGTTTACCGTACATTGGGGACAATATACGAATTAAGTGTGGGGATGGGGGTCAATTGAATTGAAATAGCTAAAATGTGTGAAAATTTTTCAAATTTTCTAATCATATCCCCCTGTTTTTAGTTGAAGTTGAGATTTTTGCCCGTCTTATTGCTCATGGAAGTGGGCCCGTGGATGTAATTCGTGACGTTTTGCTCACCCGTGTATACGATGCTTGTCTCTAGTCAAAACCTTTTCTTCGAGTATCTTGAAAAAGTATTTCCAAGCAAGTGTTTTTCAAATAAAATCAATAAATGGAATGTTTTACTTAGTGAAACTATCAGATGGGGGATTGATAGCTTGCATCATATCAGTAGCCCTTTTCCATCTGTTTTCGTGAGATATTTGAGCCTTAAATTGCATTATTTATTACATGATTGTTCTCACTTTCGTTTGGTTGAGAGTTATGCCATCATGCGCTTTCATTTTAGAACTTGTATTGTTTATACGCATCGAGATCATGAACTAAAATTGAGCATAGAAATGATAGAGGCATTAGGATTACCCTTTTGATTTAGCCTTTTTCTTTGATCTTATCATTTTTCCTACCCTAAAACATTATCCCTTAGAAAACCCGTTGAGCCTTTTTCCTTCTCGTTTGATTTTCCCACTTTTTGACCCATTTAGCCTTTTGATTAGCCTTTATTTTATTCTTTAACCCTTGTGTGAAGAATCCGGATTAGTTTAGGGTTTTGTGTATATTTTTTGGTTAGTTTCATCAAGTCATATTTAGTTAAAAAAAATGAAAAAAAATGAAAAAAAAAATGAAAAAAAAAGAAGAAAAAAAAATGGAGAAAATGCTAGCTCGTTATTGGAGGTCATAGACCTAAGATAAAGCTGAAAAAAATAGAATTTTTCTTAGTTTGTGTGTTTGGGTCAAAATTTTTGAGTTATTTATGTAAATAGTTTTTTGTTTTAGTTTCTTTATTGACTTTTCAGGATTTCTAAACACTTAGCCATATTCACAATCCCATTCCATACCCTAAACCCTAGCCTAACGTTACAACCCTTTTGAAAGTCCTCTTGATTTGTGTTCGGTTTTATGTTATTTGATGGAGATGCGATTTCAATACAAGCCTATGATAATGGGGTGCATGTTTGGCCTTGAGTGATCCACTTAATCGTCTATCCACTAAATAAAGCCGAGTTGAGTGATTATTGTGAGGGGTATGATGCTTGTTTGATTGAACCTTGGTGTGTGTTGAACTAGTAAGCATTTCCATGTTTTTAAATAGATGTCATAATTCCTTGTTGGATTATAAATCTTTTGAAAAGTGTAAATCTTGAGAATTGGCGATGCATGTGGGCTTGAGTAGTTGCATTGGGTTGGGTAGGATGTCACGTTTTTTATTGGCTTGTGGAAGTGTTGCATAAGATTTTGCTTGAGGACAAGCAAAGTTTAAGTGTGGGAATATTTGATGCATAGCATCTTGTTTATAAATAAATAAATAAATTCCCTTATTTAAATGCCTTTTAAATTTAATAATATCAAATTTGGTGCTTAATTGTTTAATATTTGAATTATTGATTTTTGATTGGTTTTTTTATTAATATTTGCGAAATATATAATTTTCACATTTAAATTGGGTTTCAATTGAGATTATTAGAATGTGATATTTATTGGTGTGTTTATTTGTGAATTTTAGGTGGTTGGTGGTTTATAATGATTTTGGAAGGAGAAACCGAGACTTGATGCGGATTCGAAGCGGAAAATAATCTAATATATATAGATATATATAAGGTTTAAATATTAAAAAAAAACAAACAAATAATACTCAAATGAGTATTACAATGTCAGTCGCCATTTTTAATCAATGGCCCAGTTCCCTTAGTCACTTTTTGGCCCAGATTTGTGATCCAGCGCCAGCCCAAAAAGAGCAATGCGCAGCCCAGTCTCAAGCCCAGCGAAGTGCTACCCCAGCCCAGTAGCCCAGCGAAAAATTAAAACAGAAAAGATTTGCAAGCCAGGGGATTCGAACCCCTGACCTCTTATTCAGGAAGCAGGATACAAGCCACTAGACCAGCAGCTCTTGTTGGTTCAAATCTGGTCTGCAGTTCTCTTATACTCTTCCGCGCCAGGCCCAGTTTCTCGGCCCAGCGACCTGATGCATTCCAGACCCGTTTTTTTCAGCATATAAATTCCTTTGAGCCGCATTTTCTTAGGGGGGGGGGGGGAGCCTCGAAAAATCCTAAAAAAACCTCAAAATAAATCTGGAAACAACTTGGAGGATCAAGGAGGTCAAGATTAAAGTTTTGGAGGCTAAAGATTAGAGATTTTGGAGACTTTTTCGGTTTGGAAAACATCTAACTCTCTATTTTCTCCATTTGTTCTTGTTTATTGAAGATGAATGTTTCCAAGATGGAAACTTTACTATTTATAATCATGGTTCTTGGTTGATTTCATCTTGTATTGCCTAGATTAGATGAATTTAGGCCTAGTTTGACTTTCTACTTTGACTTTTTTACATGATCTTGTGAAATTGCTCTTTGATTCTGATTTGGATGCCTTGGATGACTTTGTATGCATGTTTAGTTTCTGTTTATATCATGTTATGTGGGTTAATTGATGTGGATTGTAGAACTACGACCATTATTGATTAGCTTATTGTTAATCGGTTGATTTTTTGGAGTTTATTGATTAATGCATGATCCGGAGACCTCCTACATGATAATATGATATGGATTTGGGGCTGATTTTGTGTGCATCTATATGGGATAGAGTTGACCGATTCGTTTCATGTACTAGGAAATAGCTACACATTGTTTAGTGAGTTAGGGTGCTTATGACCATAAGATTCGAGCTCGCTTATTCGTGTTTAGAGTTTTCTAGATCCTAGACTATCCATTTCAGAATCATTGCATGTGATAGGTGCCATTTAGAGAGACCTTTCTTGTGGTTTCCTTTTACGTGTGCGTTTAGTCCGCTTTGACCGAAGCGATTAGACCATTGGGCATTTTTACATAGTTTTTCTATCCGAGCTTCATTTAGGATACCTTAGTGATTAGGATGTGTCTATAGTCCTATTTCATTTTGGTTTTCACTGTTAGTGGATAGTGATCATGTTGATTAGTCAAACTAGGGGTCTTATTGGGTTTGGAGGATTCTTATCTAGGTGATACTTTTCTCCGACTGATTTTTCCATCGTGTTATCCTGTTTTTATCTGTTTTAGTTCTTCTGCTTAGTTTTTAGTGTTAGTTCTCAAAATCATTTTCATCGGTTAAATATTAGCAAAGATCCAGTATCGGGAGTCTACATACGCGTCCATGGATTGATATCCGGTTCTTACCAATACTTTATTGCATACGACGGGTTCACTGCCCTGCTGTGTCGTTTGGTCACTTGGTATTAACCATTTAAAAACTTGACAACATTTTCATATATCCAAATCCTGCGCATCAGTTGATTTGTGTTTAAAAGACAAGAATTCTCGATTTTAGAGGTCCCGCGACCCGCGAGAAAAGTGGAGGGCTTGGCGCGATACGACGCACATTGAAGAATTGGGCCCCGACTATTTTGTCGGGATCGTGGCGTGAGGAGAGTAAGAAGGCCCGCCTTAACACGCGACGCGTAGGAAGACAGTAAAAATTTGGAGTTTTCATATAAATGAATTTTGAGGGATTCATTCGACTCTCTTCTATGTTCTCAGCCATTCCAGAGCTATAGTTCGAGTTTTGAAGCATTCGACATCAATAAGAGACCAATATTGAAGCCGAAGTTGATGATTTCCATAAAAAACAATGATTTCTAATTTCGTGAGCATATCAGGAAAATCTAATTGTGGTTACTTAGGTGAAGGGTAGTTGGAACTCAGTTTTTATTGATTGTTTTGAAGTAGGCTTGGATTGTGAGTTATTAACAACTCTGAATTTTGTTGTGTGCTAGACCTATTTTTGACAATATGATTTATTGGTGATAATTTGTGTGTCAATCCTGTCCGGATCTTTGATAGCATTAGGACTTATCTTGTCATATGAATTATGGTTGGTATAATCGGGTGGTCGAGCAGATGAAACATGACTATGTCTATGTAGTCGCTGAAACAACCCCTTTGGTAAAAAGCTGATAAACAACTAAACCGGATCCTAAAGTAATTGCATTTGTCTCATATTTGGTATTCTCAAAAGCAAGTTAGTTAATTTCATTAATTGGTAAAATGGTAATTTTTTAATTAGGTTTTTAGTCACAAATCAATTCGACAGCCAAGAGACAATTTAGTTAATTCATTAGGTTAATTAGTCTTAAGTTAGTTAATCACATTCAACTATTTGTGAACCATATATGCCCTAGGTTCAATAACCCTTAGCTTGCCCTACTACAGGTTTAAGTTTAGGTATTTGTAACAGCCTCGACAATCGTTATCAGCCACCCCCCCTAGTCACCGCCGCCGCCACCAAGGGCCACCGCCGTCACCGCCAAGATAGGGCCATCACGTGTCGTCGTGTATTCTCGCCGGTCTTCTACAAGGGTATATAGATTATCCTTTTATGTTTACTATTTGTTTTCTTCATAATAGTTATGAGATCAAAACCCTAATCGTGCCACAGTCATCTAGCGACACTGTTCGTTGAACCATCGTGTCTCGTTTGGTTTAATCATGACTAATTATTTCTGTTTATTCGGGTTGTTTGTGTCACTGGTGGGATCAATTATGAATTGACCCTGTGTACACGTTTCTGCTAAGTGACTTATGTTCAAGTCACGACTCTAAATTTTAAAGTCGTACACGGGAACCAAAAACTTATAATCTACCCATCATATGAGTACTAAAATTGGGGACCGACCCATTATTTTGTTTTGAGGAAGCACTTCTTTAGTTCCATAACGTTCCATTAGCGAGGAACGAGCTTTCCTTCCATTGTGGCAAGCTTGTATGAGCCTTTCTCATGGATTTCGAGGATCTGATATGGGCCTTCCTGGGTTGGCCTAGTTTGCCCCGGTCCTCCTGCCTACTGGCCTCGTTGTGCTAAAATACATAATATCCAGGCTAGAAGGTGACCGTCTGGACCTTTTGATTGTAGTATCCATCCATCTGTTTTTTGCACCTGGCGTCATTGATGGCTTCCATGTCCCTTCATTCTTCCATAAGAGCAGAATCGACCAGGAGTTCTAAGTCATTGGTTAACTCCGAGACATTTTCAGTGCAGAAGGTAGGCATGCCTATCTCGCCCGGGATAACCGCCTCGGAGCCATATGAGAGGCTGTAAGGAGTATGCCCATGGCTAGTCCGCTCAGTAGTTCAAATTGCCTAAATTACTCTTGGTAGCTCGTTCAACTAATTTTTTCCTTGGCTGCCGAGCCGGGCCTTGATGCCAGAAATAGTGGTTCGATTCGTTCGTTCTACTTGGCCATGTGGTGTGTGCTGAGGTGTATGTAAAATATGGCTATATTTTTCAAACCTTTTTAGCAGTTATTAAGCTTTTAAATTTATAATACCTGATTTACTTGGCAACTACTATTTCACCACATTACACGGTCAAGTATACCCATCGTGGGCAGTATAGGAGTGGTAAGTTGAATCGGGGTCGAT
>JBCNJP010007254.1:0-10965 GCA_039602395.1 Deinandra increscens subsp. villosa | reverse complement strand
GCTCTGAGCAAGTATACTCATCGTATGTAGCATAGTATAGATAAATACCGGATATCAATCCAAGGACGCGTAAAGAAGGCTCTCGATATAAGGACTTCACTAATATTCAGTCTGACAAGGTTTTAATTTAAAGCTAATGATGAAAACAAACAGATAACTGGTAGAAACAACTAAGTAAGCAAACACAACACACGAAACGAAATAACAATATAAGTAAAATGCCACCCAGATAAGAATCATTTGAGCCTGAATGTCACCTCAAGTCTGACTAATCAATGTGATAACTACCCCCAATGATGATAACCAAGGCAAATAAGACTATAGACACATCTTAAATACTAAGGCAATCCCAAATAAACGTCCAGGTAGTAAACTAGATGAAACCCCCTAATTGCCTAGTCGCTTCGGTCAAAGCTAACCAAACACACACGAAAGGAACTACACTACAAAGGTCTCTCTAAGCGGGTTCTAAACGTGACTAATTCTGATTTGAAACCCCAAGAACTTAGGCAATGCTAAACACGAATTAAAAAGTCAAAACCTTACGGTCATAAGTGTTCTAACAAGTCAAACAATGCCTAACAACCACCTAATGTGCTAAATGAATCGATCAACTCAATTTAAACACAAATATAAACAAAATCAGCCCCAAATCATACTCATATAATCATGTAGATGGTCATCGGATCATGCATTAAGCTAAAACTCAAAAAAGTCAAAGTTTAACAATGAGAAATCAAATAACTAGTTGAAGTTCTTCAATCTATATCAAATTTCCCACATCATATGAATCTAACAGAGGCTAATCAAGCATATATGATCATTCAAGAGGTCTAAATCAGAATCAATAGGTTATTTCATCATATCACATTGAAAAGTCAAACAATAAAGTCAAATCATGCTCAAATTCATCAAATCCAAGTGACAATATGAGATCTAGCCACTAAACATCATTAAAACAACTAAAAATCTAATCTTTAACATATTCATAATCTGAGATTTACAAAGAAAAGGGAAGAAAATCAAGCCTCTAGATGAATTTAAGAACCAAGAATGTGTAGATCTCCAATTTCTTAATCCAAAAGCTTCAATCTTGAGTGCTAAATCTCTCTTGATGATTCCAGATGTGTTTTGGGGTTTTTCTAGGGTTTAGGGGGTGTTAGGGAGCTGAAAACGGCGGCCTAAAAGCTTTTATAGCGAAAAAATTAGGGCTCCACACGTTCTGGTCGCGAACAGGAAGTTGGGTTGAAAACTGGGCTCGCAGAACAAGAGGATAAAAGCCTGTTAAGCTGGAATAAAACCAACAGCAAGTGCTGGTCTGGTGGCTAGTGTTCTGCTCCCTAACCAAGAGGTCAGGGGTTCGATTCCCCTGCTCCTCCAATTCTTTTCTTTTTCTGATGGGCTGTTGGGCCTGCTTTCCTGGGCTGCTGGCTGGGCTTGCTTTCCTCTGGGTTGGGCCGAGGAGTAGTGACAAGGGGACTGGACTGGGCCTGATCTTGTTTTATTTTTTTTTTCTTTTTCTTTAAACTTCCGTAACTTTCTCGTACAATCTCCGTTTTTGGTCTCGTTTTTTTCAGTATTCTTCTAAAATCATCACGAACACACCAATCACCTAAAATTCATAAATAAATATCATTAAGCACCAAATTCATAAAAATCACATAAAACAATATTAAAAACTAATTAAAATTAGGAATTTATATATTTATCAATTTTAAGTTAAAAACCCACCAAATAACAATAGAGGGTGAGGTTATTATGAGAAGTTTAGTTTGGATAAGAAGGATAAGAAGTAATCATAGCCATTAGATCTTCAATTAAATGAAGATCTATGGCTTAAAATTTTTCTGGGTAAATTAGAAAGAAAAACTAAAGAAAATAAAGAGATGAAAGGGTATTTTTGACTTTTTATCAAATTCCCCCATTTTTTAAACCTTCATAACTTTTAAATACGACATTATTTTTTTAAAAAAAATTACACCATAAAAACGAGTGTTTTTTTATCTTTAAAACGCGTATAGTGTTGCTATATAAAAAATTAATTTTTTTTACTCTTTCGATTGTATCAAAATGTTCAAATCATTGTGTCATTGTGTCATTGTGTCATTGTGTCAAAATGTTCAGATGATTGTGTCATATTGTGTCAAAATGTTCAGATCATTGTGTCATATGGTGTTAAAAACCGAAAAAGTAATATTTTTTATAATTTTATATATAGCAGCACAATATATATACTTTTGACACGACGACACAATGACACAATGACACAATGATATGAACATTTTGATACAATGACACAATGATGTGTCAGAATGTTCGAATCATTGTTTCATATGATGCCAAAAACCGAAAGGGTAATTAATTTTATATATAGCAACACTATATATACTTTTGACACGACGACACAATGACACAATGATCTGAACATTTTGACACAATGACACAATGATGTGTCAAAATGTTCAGATCATTGTTTCATATTGTGCAAAAAACCGAAAGAGTATATAATTTTATATATAGCTACACTATATACTTTTGACACAATGACACAATGATCTGAACATTTTGACACAATGACCTGTGTCAAAAATCGAAAGAGTAATTTTTTTTCTTCATTTTTTATATAGCAACACTATATGCGTTTTAAAGATTAAAAAATGCTTGTTTTTATGGTGTAATTTTTTTTAAAAAAAAATAATGTCGTATGTGAAAGTTATGAATGTTTAAAGAAAATGGGGGAAGTAGATAAAAAGTCAACAAAAGTGGCTAAGACTAAAATACCCCTCCTTCCTTTTTTATTAGATCAAGATCCAATGACTGAAATTCTTTCTTATCCTTTTTACCCAAAACAAACTTCTCATTTGAACCTTTCTCTAACAATAGAATTTATATATTAAACATCGAAGCACTAAATTTAAGGAATTTTAAGTTGTAAGCCCGAACAAGCAACATATTCAATATTTTCCAATTAAAAATTCATTTAAATGAGGGAATTTTATTTATTTATTTATATACATGATGCTACGCATCATACCACGCCAAGTGTCATGACCTCCCGATCCAGATCAGACTATAAAGCCGGTACCTGTATCACAAATGCTCAAGACACAAATATTAAACTACAAGACTATGCTAATTTAAACATAAACTACTTACTAAACATAGTCATATCAAGAGATACATGTTTTTAGAATTACATTCAATCCAAGATCCTATCAAATATAAACCTAAAACATGTCAAAATAATCCCAATATCTGGGATGCATCAAAATCAGTCATCATACAAACGTCACAGTCAACATCAAACACAAAAAACTACTTTGTTCAAATCCTACTTCTTCTACTTGCTTCCTTCCAGCTTCTTAACCCAGAACCCCTTCTAGTGACCAGCCTCGTCGTGCGGGAGTTGGGAAATATCGTTATCGTCGTCCAGGTTGATGACAAATTCGTCAATAGTACCATAAAGCACAGGGACACCAACAAACATGTCGTCATCTGGATGTGGGAATCGAAGTTGATATCTCCTGCCACCTCCTCCTCAAGCCATGGGGTGTCTGAGGGCAAGAAGTTGGGTTCCAAGATGGGTTCGAGCCTTTCACTAAGATTGGCCATACACCCAGCTAGGAACTCAAAGGCTATAGTCAAGAAGTTCACTCTGTCGTTCAGTTCCAGTTCTCTCTCGTAGGCTTCATCTAAGTTAGCCCTTAAAGTCATAACTTGATTCATCAAGGTCATGATTGTGGGAGGCACACTGGACTGAACGTTGTTTTCGCCGAGCTCGTTAATGACCGCCATTTCTGGAAAAGATACAGAAATAAAAGATTTATGCATGCACAAGAGAATGGCACAGCCCGTGCCTAGATTAGCATGGGGCGTGTTGTTCTTCGGACAATAAATTTCGAGCTTCAAATTCTTAGATAAGCTTTTTTTTCTCAACCCATTCCACTTTTTGTTTTCAAAAATTGGATTTGTGCAGGTTTTGGTCACGATTTTGAGCAAAAACTTTGATTTAGAGAGCTAAAAACAACCTTAGTGGGTTTTGTGACAAAATCTTGCACTTGGGGAGTTGGGATAACCAGAGAATTTGAGTGATTAAGCACGAAATGTAGTATGAACACTAAGAATTTTCATGTGTTCATGACTAAAAGAAGCATGCATAAGAAGATGGAATGTGGAGGACAAAACAAACTTAATTTAATGGGTGTGTGTGCAATTTGACTTCTAATGGGGCAGAGTGAAAGTGAAAGAAGCATACCATGAGCATATGTAGCCAAAATTTTGCAGAAGATTCTGATCTGCTGCACTCTGTCGGACAGCATGGCCCGTGCCAAACTAAACACGGGGTGTGCTAAAGTGTCGGAAAACAGATACAAGCTAATAATTGCTGACGTGGGATTACCCAGTTTAGCACGGGGCGTGCTTGGTTGAGCACGGGCATGCTTAACTAAAAACTGCGTTTTTCTTTATTTTGACTTTTTTTTTATCTATTACTATATATAATACATATTGTCCTAAAGGGCATTTTCGTCATGAAATTTCCTTAATCCTTAAGACGCGTACAAGGATTTATGCAGTATGTACAAGTCTTTGAAGCATGAAAATTATACCCTAAAACCCTAAATGCAAGCTATCGTTCAAAAAGCAGGGACATAAGAGACTTTAACCATCAACCCTCGAATCCATCCTCAAGATCTTCCCCCTCGATATAATCGATATCAGCCTTCTCTCCCCATCAACCGGCGATTGCTCCTCCTTCGACCTATGGACGCTATTCATCATCTCGATAGCCTCATAATCTTCTGTCTTCAGCCGCATATCTCTCTCGATTACCACATTTTTGGTTTCTCATGCAATCTTCATCTCGATTACTACATTTGAATTAAATTTGAATTTGAATTAGGTCACTGAATCCTCTATAAATTCACGCAATCTTAGTTTTACCATCTCACACAACTCCTTCTCGGTACAAACACTATCACACTGATTTGCAGTTGCAGCTCCATCTTCTCCATGGACGATGAACAATCAAGTTGTCGATATTTCAGGTACGAGAGTTTAGTCTCGGTTTTGATTTTTAGGGTTTTTACCTCTTTTGTAGATGTGAATTCACAAACTTTGCAGGCGAAAATATATATGAATTTGCTTTTGTTTTGATTTCAAAAGAACACCTTTTAACACTCTCTCTTCAAATCAACCTATGGGTTTGATTTAGGGCTTCCATTCTCTTCTCAATATAATTGTTTTCTCAGGTTAGAAACTCTGAAGCAAATAAGCCCAAAGAGAAACAGATACATGGGGCCTAGGGCTGGGTTATAAGCAAAATTATGCCTAAGAGAAGGTAGCACCCACGTTTTCAGTTTCTTTCTCTTTAAATGGTGATTGTGTTTAATTGAAAATAATTCTCGATTCAATCTCAATCTTCAAATATAAATAGTTTTTTCGGATTTTTTTTCTGGACGTGTTGTTATGTTAAACAGTAACAGATGAAGGACATCCAAAAGAGAAATTCTTGTGAGTCCCTATGTCCGAGCTACCAAGGAATTTCCATGTTGCAACATCTTTATGAGTTTTTTTTTTCCCATTTCAATCAGTAATTAAACTATAGGTATGTGATATTTAAGTTTTTTTATTTGTGAATTTCTTGGTTTATATCTCAAATGCAATATAATGTATTCATTTGGACAAGGTATTGCTTGCTTTAAAATGTTATTTTTTATATACCCAGAGATTTAAACCAGTAATTAATTTTAATTGCACTTATTATTTATAGCTTCACAACTCTTTTTGTTTAAGGGTATTATAATGCTTTATTTATTCTTTGTTTATACATATCTAAAAGAGTTTATGATTGAATCAAGTTAAATGGGTCAGTTTTTCAATAAATGGGTGAACTGGTTCCGTCCTTGAGATTTGTGGGTGTTCGAAAGGAAAAAGAAAGGTTGAACCTGCAGAGATAATAATTCAGTTAAATTATTTATTTGATGTTTTACTTTTTTCTTGATTGCACCGTTATAGTTGCTTAAGCTTTGTATTTAAATTCAAGTTTAATAGCCTATGGTTTGTATTGATTTCTAAATCAAAATCTTTAAGATAAGAGGAAATCAAGTTGTTGATATTCTGTTACGACTCACAAGTGTGGTAACTGTTGTTTCTAAAGTCCAATTAACTCATGAAGAATATGAATTATGAATGACTATTGTTTACATACCTGCTAGGTACATCCTGCTTTCAAGTTCAGATATAACTACAGATATAGGAGGCAAAATCTCAAGGTTGAATCGTCTACTGTTTTTACAAAAAGTTGGTTAGTGCACATTTATTTCCGAACAATTCGTTATCTATGTTTAAAATACAACACTTTTGGTATGTCAGAGAAATACAGAATATTAATCAAACATGTTTTACAGAATTACACGAACGAGTAATCAGTATTTCCCTAGGAATTGTTTACAGAGCAACGTGGAATGGTGCCGTTATGAACCATTTATGTGAGTCTAATTTTACTCCTATGAAAGTTCTTAGGTAATATGATCTTCATTAACCGCTTATTATTTATTTGCTTTGTTCCCATTCTTCTCAAATGGAGAGCTCTGCTTGAATTACATCTTGTCATTTTACTTCTATGATATGACCCATTCCATCTAAGTGCATTTACATCTTGTATGGTAAGTTTTGACTGTATGTTTTATTGCAGTTTCTCAAACATGTTGAGTACTACTAAGCTTTATAGGTTAATATCTATTAAAAAAACTATTGAAGAAGAGTCCTAACTTTTTTCAAATTTAAAATCATCTTGGATAGGTTAACATCTTGGATTTAACGTGACTTTGTCATTTAATTTAAAAGGTTAATGTCTATTTAAAAAACTAACCAATTGTGACCTCTTTACAAAAAGAGTCCGAACTTTTTTCAAATTTAAAATCATGTTATTATATTTTGAAAGCTTTAGTGAATACAGGTTCAGGTAGTTTCTTAATGACATAATATAAACTTGAAGCTTTAAAAATTAAAGATGGAAATACAATCGAAGATTTCATTGGGAGTTTTTTAATGTTGTAACATATATCTGATATATCTCCTTTGGTGTCTATCTAAATTAAATATGAATGGCTTGCTTTGTAACATATATCTGATATTTACTGTTAATTTCATTTGTTAATTGGTGTTGCCATTTGTCTAAGATTGATGTTGCTATTTATCTGTGGTTTACAAGGTTACAATTTGTTCGATGTTGGTGGTAAGATGACTTTGTTAACAATACTTATGTAAATCTTTAGTTTGTGATGATATCTTAATCTGATTTCATTTCAGGTTAACCCAACTCCCTGTAGCACAACCGACTAGAGCAACCAAGCCTGGTATCCTTTGTATCCTAAATCATGCATACCTTGATTGTTTCACCTTGGTTTGAATTTATCTTACTTTGTTTAACTAACCCATTCATAAATCCTATAACAAGCTACCACAAACACTGTCATAAAGACCTTAACTGGACTGCCACAAACACCTTGTTACTAAAGTTTTGTTAAGCAGATAATGGCCTTGAAGATACAGTAGTAACCTCATTACTGGGCTGGTGGGTAGATGACACAGTGGATAGATGGTCCTGGTGCAATTAGATTAGCAGCATAAGCCTAATTGGGAGAAATAATAGTTGCCGGAGGGCCTGTTTTTTACAGGCTGTTGGATGAGTATGCACTTTTTATAGAACATAATAGGATTAAGCTCTATGAAGTATGTCAAGACATGAAGGAATTTGACCTCAAGTTTGGGAATAATGCGAGTGCTAACCTTGTTGGTCAACATAGATAAGTACACTATACATGACTTAACGACTTTTTTTTGTGTTAATGTTACAGTAATGTTCTTGCTCAAAATATAACGACACTGTCCCTTGACCCTTGCCGACTCGCCTTACACAAGTGTCATAGTTCCAGGTACACCTCTCTATTAATTTTATTTTCATATCACATTAAAGGTTTTGTACATTAAAGGTTTTGTACTGTACATTAAAAATATTTAACCTCTGTTTATGTGTTATTTAATATTACTCTAAACTATTAAAGTATTCTATTTATTTTTTCCTTACATATATCGTTTTGGTAGGTTTGTGTTCTTGGCCTCTTCAAGGTTTGTGTTGGTGTCTTTCCCTTTAAGAGTCCCTAGCTTTGTTTTGGCACTATATATTTATATGTTTTTGTGGTTTTGTAGGTTATGACAAAACGGCCTAAGCTTTGCAACAAGTCTACAACTCAAAACGACGAGTGAAGCTTTAAGGAGAATGGCTAATATTTATTTATTATCAACTTATAACTTAAGTTGATAACAAATAATGTTGTTTGTTAAAATTTGCAAGAGATATAAATGAAGAAAAAAATGCAGGTGGTTTAATTTTGAAGTTGGATATTGGATGTTGAATGGTGACTACGAGACTTCTATTTGGACAAAAATTATATGGGCTTTAAATTATAACTTTAAGATAATTTACAATACAATCATATTTATTGCTTCTTTCTGTCTTGCTTTTGTGAGTCCATGTGCAATTTTTTATGTCAATTTGTTATAGATAAACACCCCTCTTATTGAAGTTGCTATTTATTTTTGTTTGTTTCATAAAAATTTGTATGTGATACTTTTGATTCAAGAACTTAAATATTTTTTAGAGATCCGCTCCTGAAGTTATTGTTTGTTTGCATATATGTCCCAGTGTGCATCAATTGTAAATATTGCTAGCTGGAACCTTCTGCAATTATGTAAAAAGATCATTAAAATTGCATCACCACAAACATAATGTCAACATCGATTAAAGGTGAACATATGAGTTTTTCCCAATAAATAACATGTGCACGTGTTACAATCCGAGACAAAGAATTATCACGAAAAAAAAAATACTTGACGACTTAGCAACCCGTAGTGAAAGAAACAAAAAAATACTTGACGACTTAGCAACCCGTAGTGAAAGCTTGGACTCCCCCACCGCAACTCTACCTTGTTGATTAAATAACAAAATAGTACCGCGTTAGTGATTAATTTTCATCGCTGCATCACGCGGATAGATTTTGTGTACCATGTAATTTAAAAAAAAAAACGGATCCATTCATGACCATCAAACCATTAGCATTCAGTAAGTTATAAGTTTGATATCTTAAAATCATCATATTCTGTCAAATATCAAAATAGGACGATGACTGTCTCCATCTAATACGACCCATCCTTAGGTGTTCGGTTCATTCTTCAAAATGCTCAACCTGGACCGGCTTGCACTTCGTTCTTATTACCTGTCACCAATACTAGTAATGTATTAGTATTAATGGCATAATAGTGACTAATCAGCACGAAACATAATTTCTTTAAAAAAAGACAGCTTGTAAAATCCGTAGGCTACCATGACTTCGTAGCCTACAAATCACCATTTCAAAAAAAGACAGCTTTCATAATTCGTAGGCTGCCCAGATTCGTAGCCTACGAATCACAGATTCTGCCCCCTTCACCCAATCTTCCATAAAAAGACAGCTTTCAAGATTCGTAGGCTGCCCTGATTCGTAGCCTACGAATCACAAATTCTGCCCCCTTTACCCTAACTTCCATAAATCTCAATTTCCACCACCTCTTTAGATGTCATAAAATCATGAAATCATTCTATAAAGTGAACTTTGATTTCTATTCGCACTAAGTGTCAAATAACAAGTTAGAAGGTGTTAGAGAACATGACCCAACCCGTTTGACCCATTGCATACATCATAACATACCTCTTTTGGATGCACATACTTAGAACATGGTTTATTATCAACTAGATATCTACCTTGATTTGGTAGCATCAAAAATTTTCATCTTACCCAAACGGGTCGAATTTCAACTTACCCAAACGGGTCAAATTCCATCTTACCCAAACGGGTCAAATTCCACCTTACCCAAACGGGTCAATTTGAATTCTACCTCTTGTTGCTTTCTAGGATGGTTACTCCAACCCATATTCTACCGAATCATTAACTATGCCATTCAATTCAATGCAAGTACAATACTAATAGAGTATGATCGCTCATGTTTAACATGAGGTCACTAAACATATCTTACGTTACCTTGAGCATTTAACTTTTAGCTTTCCCTTCACGTTGGTGGCTTGAGCTTCCACCGGATTCACCTATATTACCATGATTATTAGTTAATCATGAATATCCACATTCTTGCAAATACAAATGTACATAATGAACCCATGTCAAGTGTTGGCACAGTTGATTCTAAATTTTCATACACACACAAGCCTCATGAATAAGAAGACCAAAGTCTAGGCATTTCTAGACCTTTATCATTATAAGCACATACACACTTTCATATCTCATGACACAATACTTCAATTTATGCAATAATTCATGCCTCAAACTAAATAAATCTTCACCTAGGCATTTCATCGAACACCTAGCGTGCACAACTAATATTCTTACTTGTATGAAGTATTCCTTCATTCCATTCAACCCATCATTAACTATAAATGTATACATTTATCAAATTTCATATGGAATTAATAATCTTTCATAAGAATCAAGCTCTTATGAGTTAGAAACCCAACCCAACCTCCCATCTATTCCTAATTTCGATTCACATGAGGTGGGTTTTAACCCCGTTACAATCTTACTAACAATCATGAAAAAATATAAACATGCAGGGGAAAAATCATGCATCAATTAGGCATACAAGTTCCTACATAACATCCTTTAACATCAATTTGACCTATCTTTGATTTCCCATAAAATCACCTAACATCAAACTTACTTACTTGATGTAGGAAATTAGAAATGGGGGTAGATTAGCAGCCTAGACACCCTCTTGTGCTCAACTTTGGCTTTCCCAACAAACTTCTTCCAAGAAAATCCCACCAATTTGAAGATTTAGGTCAAGAACTAAGTTTAGCTCTCTCCCTCCCCTCTCTGGTTCGCAAATGACGTCTTGGGCTCATCCCCAGATTTT